>CAUJRU010004110.1:0-23156 GCA_963277665.1 Viscum album | reverse complement strand
TATCATAACTTAAGGAAATTTATAACTAAAACAAAAGCCTTTTAAATTTGAACTTCAGCATAAAATGGCGAAGGTAAAATGAAATAATTCCATTTACTTACTCACATGGATATTCTACTAGTCGAATGATCACATGCAATATCAATAACCACTTTCATAATGATGGAATGCATAATGCCAGACTATCATAACCACATAGCCAAGGCCTCGTGCCAAGACTACAAATAAGATTTTGCCAAGGCCTTGTTCCAAGACACTAGTTTGTCTCATGAGACCTACCTATGCATCGAAGAGCTATAGCGGGTTCCACCCGTCACTTATTAAGTCCAATGCATTCCTCATATGAACATGTTTAAACATAACATAAACATTCGTATTAAAACTAGCATACGAAATGTCAATACTTTTACCACAAACCATGAATGGTATAAAAACAGCACATCCACAGTCAAACATAACTCATTCGATACAATATGGAAGATTTTATTGTATCACATTAACCTCAATCAAGAATAATGAAGGATGTTGACATAGATTAAAATAATCATCAAAACTATTTGAGAGAAATATCCCCCTTTTCTTGAAAACATTTAAAAGTCACACTATTTGTCAAGAAGCCATTTAAAAGTAGATTTTTGAATCAAAGTGTCCCATACCACTTTGAAACTTTTTAAAAGGAGTTTTGATTTCTAAACTTTAATGTCCATATAAATAAATCCTTAAAACCATTTTTAAAACATGGACATTAATGAGAAAGGTTTAGATGAATAAGTCTTTAAAACATTTAAAAATGGTATTTTAGTTAGAGATTCTAACCAAAAGAGACACTTGAATACAAATAATTGAGGTAATCAAAACTTTGTAATATCATGAGAATAAAGGGAATCATGATATACTATGTCAAAGTACATTATATACACCACATAAAAGTGATTTGGTGTATATCATCAAAGAAGTCTCAATGGAATGTAAATTGAGATGAAATCTCTCATAAAGGTTGTATCCTTAGGTTAAGGATAAATCAATGACATAATTATGTGTGACAAATATAAATACACTAAATATGATTGGATATTCAGTGTAAAACAATCAAAGGAAATTCACACATATTCTTGTAAAAACAATACCAACGAATTGGATGTTTAACTCAACAAATGGAGAATGAGTTAAAATTACTCTTATCAAATTCATATCAATGACTTGAGAATTATCAATGGAGTGATTATGTGTATCAAACTTATATCCACAGGAAGGGGAGTGGAAATTATGACATAATCAAATGAATAGTGATTCCACACATAATCTTGGGGTAATATAATCAATGAAATATGCGTAAAGCCAAATGAGTGGAAATTGAAATTTCAAATTCCCTTATCGATTAGGTAACTTACGAAACATACACCCATGAAAGAAGTATCATACCCTGATGATGTAAATACCCATAAATTAAAGTATATTACACAATTAATTCAATCATGGGCAGTACACATACCCCACATGCAATAATTAAGTGGTGAATAATGGAAATCTCACGAAATTAAAAGTGAGATAAGAAACCCCTTACCACGTTAATAAACTGAGTCATATGGACAAAAGTTAATAACCACCAAATGATTTACAGAATAACATGAATATAAGATAATCATGATAATATATATCAAATGTCCGTACACAATACACCACTTTCAATAATTTAGTGGCGAACAATGGAAATCTCACGGAATTGAAAGTGAGATAAGAGAATCCCTTACTTTGTACTTTTTCCTTGGTCGATGGTAGGTTTACCTCCTGTATAATGGTGAAATAATTGTTATTGAATAATACAAGAATCATTTACTTTAATATGATATCATATATGATCTTTTAACATTGATTTGTTAATAATATCTTAGAATTATCGTCATTTCGGGTGTTAACGGGTTCATTTTACTTTATATTCTTTGTTATGTGAGCCATATTCGTTATTAATGGGATGTATATTATTCATATACAGAATGATATAAAGTCCTTAGATACTATTTTTAAATCATAAAATTATAATTATACTTGAATGGATATGATGGACAATGAATCTCATCGCGTTCGTGGAGACGGTAGTCCGTACATACGCACGAGCGACAATATCATTCTTTTGATATTAAAATGATATATAATTGGATTTTATATCATATATACATAATCATTATCATGTTATATTTATTATTTACATGAGTTACACATCATTATTATACCCATCCAAATAATAATATATTGAATAACAATTACACCACGACGTGGAGACGGTAAGCCGTACGTACGCACGTATGGTGACATGTTATTCAAAGGATGGATAGAATACTGAATATGGTTGTACCATATTTATAATAACATCAATGTATATATATGATACTGGATTTATTATTTTATAATGGTAATAACAAATAAAGAGGAAGTGGAAGAAGAAAGGAACTTAAAAAGGGGTGGTGAAAACATTACCTCTTCTTCGGGTTCTTCCTTTTGATTTGATCAAAAGGGCTTCTTAGGTTGGCTTTATGATCAAACTAAGGCCTCTAGGTTGTATTTAGGGGAGTTGGGAGAGTATTTGGGCAGAGTTTGGCCGAACCAAAAGGCTTTGAGGGTGTGAATAAATGAGAAGGAGGACTGCCCTTTTATAAGAGGGGTGAGGGGCACCTTTGGAAAAGCTAGAAATATTAATTTATAATAAATTCATATTCGGTTTCCAATCTCTCCAAAGTTGACTATTCAAAGTTTAAGGTGGGGATGGGTCGAAAAAAACTCATCCAGTAGAATTTAGACAGGTTTGGGTACTTATATTAACCTTATCTTTAAGTATTAACTCTAAGTTAATTAGTTTCACTTTTACAATGTCTCTTTGTATTTTTATATAATATGGTTAATAAACTTACTATATACATCCAAGCGACCCCCAAGTGGTCCATTAATGATGAACCAATAATGATATAAGTCTCTTGTCCGAACCTTAGATTTTTAGGAATTTAATATCAATTAATAATATAATATTTGTTTTAAGAACTCTTTTATGTCAATTTATACACTATTCAATAGTTGATTTTTTTGAAACTCATAACAGATTGATTAATTCGAACAAAGTAAATTAAATCAATCCTAATATATCATATTATCCTAGAAAATTAGTTTAATTAATTAAAAGCTTCATATTATATTTATTTGGGTATTTATAATATCAATTATTTTAATTTTTCACTATTATAGTAATTATTGCATCATCATTGTGTCATAAATAAAATAAATTATTTAATGTCTAAAAATTATAAATAAAATATCATTATGTAGGAAACATTTTTATCTTTCTAATGAATATTTATAATCTAAAATCCAACATATATAACCCTATGTAACAGTTATTTTTCTAAAAGATATATGCTTGTGTCATTTTTGTATTCATTTTAACTTAATTAAAATAAAGTGTCATTATCACTTACAAGTGGATCCATGGGGTCCCAAAATCGACCCAAAGATGCCCATGGTCGACCATGTATCATCCAATAGGGTTAAGACACGTTTTAGGGTAATTTAGTATTATTATAATATTATTTTTTAACCCTTATTTACCGGATTTACCCTTAACCATGGTAAATAAAATATTTACCGCAGTAATTATTCAAAATGTCTAAAAATAAAAGTTACCTATTTACACAATTTGTACATCCTGATTCCAAATATGGAATCCATTTTTCTAAATTCAAAACACATAAGTGGCAGAAATTAATTTAAAATTAATTCCCGCTGTCAAAACAAAAAGCGTGTTTTTAAGAGATAATAACTATCAAAAGATTGACACTTGTTTATGTTCGGTTTAATTGTAAAATTATGTCCAATGACCAAAATTATATTAAATGGTAAAAATATATTCTAAATATACTTTAAAACCACTCAAATTCACAATTTATCACTATTAATTATTTTGATTAAAAAAGTTGTTTTTAATTAAAATTTAGTAATTTTCACTATTCATCAAAATATGAAAGTTATCCGAAAAGTACCAAAATTTCACCTTAGGCTAAATTCGATATTCCGAATCCAAAAATGAAGTCCATTTTAAAATATAAAATATATATAATTTCAAAAGGTAGGTATTACTATTCATAACGGCTAGTTTGATTGGTTACGGTGTGTTAGAACTCGGTGTTGCGTACAACACACGCTAGCGTACCGTGGAAGCTTGGGATGTTTCATTTTAAATTTTTGATGTCCCCATTTAGTCAAAAAATTTAAAATATAGTATCTAAAAAGGGTTCACTATTAAAATTTGGTAAAAGTGCAATACTGAAAATGAATTTGTTCTTACATTATGTCTAAGAAACTCATAATACGGATTCTAAAATTATAAGGATTATATAAAGTTTAAAATTTAGTTAACACTATTCATAACCTCTTTTGAACAGCTTGTTTGGTAAGTCATGGTGCGATTGAACTTAGTGTTGCGTGTAGTGAAAGTTATTGAATTATTTTGAAGAAATAACACACTATAAAATCTTGGGGTGTTACATTCTCCCCTCCTTCAATAAATTGCGTCCTCGCAATTTGAAATTGTTCTTCGAAAATAAAAGGTTGAAAATAGAAATTATCTTTGTGGGAAAACCCACATAGGAAATTGGGTTACTAAAATTTAGTCTTAATATGAGGAAAAGTGAAATGAAAGGATCACCACCAAATTATGATCTCGATTAGGAGAACATTGGTGGTAATTAGAGACATATAATTGGAGGAAAAACGTAAATATTTATAGGTAGTGATTGAGGTCATCAATCAAAAACAAGTATAAAATTGAGGTCCTTAAACTCATCAATCTATGATGATTTGAAATACCATCGGTCCAAGAAAACATAGGGTATTGGGATAACACATTTTTGACGTTTCAAAATATCTTAGTTGAAATCCCACATCGAAAAATGAATTAATGAGGCCTCTATTTAAAATAAAGAGTGGAAAGTATGAAGATTACCGAAAATAACACATACTAGGGTTCCATGTAGGAAAATATGGATATGGAAGAGAAATCTAACCATCAATTATCTGATGGAGAGTGGTAGTGAACATGGCTATGAAAAGGCCAACAATCCCAAAGCCATAAATTATTGATGATTTAATGTACCATCTAGGACAACATTTTTTTTTAAAGTTACATTACATAAGGAAGAGGAATTCATTTATGATATTTACTAAGAACATTATGAGATATACTTAAATTTTAAGTAGATTTTCATTCTTTAATAAATTTCCACCACTAACTCAATTTTTTTTTAAACGATGAGTATTCAAGAAGACTTGGTCACACTGGAAGAGATAGAATAAACTTCTATAGAATCACATGATCCATGTAGGATAAACCATATATTTACATTTTCTTTGAAGATTAATCAAAACCAAAGTGGTTAGTGAATGATCTAATGATCCCCCAAAAGGATATTCATTGAGATAAATATGCACTAATCTTAATTTCTAAAATTAAACCAACAATACCCCAAAGTTAAATAGATACCATTCAATAACGAATTGTCCTTAAAATCCTTTAATATAATCCAAACTAATATTGAAACCCAAAACATAGAATAATTTGATTATGTAGTCTCCCATGTTACATTGTATCTCCAAATGACATCAAATACTCTTAAAGTCACATACTTAAAAGTAATTAACATCATCACATATTCTCTGTTATAGGTTAATCATTTCCATAAATAACCCAAATCACTATAAATCAACAATAAAAACGTATATAAAAATCCACCATTACTCTACAAATGAAACCTCATTGTATTCTATTTTCCTTGGGCATATAGTGTTCCTAACAAAACGAACATCTTCTAAAATAACATTTACCACTTAATCACCAAATCATTTTCCTATACCAAGGGTATTCATTTGATAAGACATAAGAACCCAAATCATCTTATTATTGATCAATAAAATCATTTAACAAAAAAAAATAGTCACACTAACCAGGGACTTCACGTAGTCCAGTGGTAGGCGATAAATCCCAATCGCACTTTGGTTGTGGGTTCGATTCCCACAGCTTTGTCCGACGCGACAGGTTGTCACACGGTCTACGTGTTGTCCTTTTTCAAAAACTATATTTTATAATATTAACAAAATGAGATAAATTCCTCAAAATAATATAATTTAACCACAAATGTTATATCATACTTTGCATTTTCATCCCAAATTATAATAACTTATCATTTTCTCAAACCCCAATGATCATATAAAACCAAATGGTTATTTATACCTATATCCACAAGAGAAGAGACAATTCTTCCTCAAATATCATTCTCACATGGCAAACTGCTGGGTTACAAATACAAGAGAAAATTATTCCAAAGTAAACCCATCAACAAGGAGTGCTAATACTTTTTAAATTTTTCTCCAACCATTTATTTCCACATAGCTTCTTCTTTGACCAAGAAAATATCCTATAGAATAGGACATTCACTCGGGTAATGGCCAGGTCCCCTACATTTACGGCAAATGACTGTAAATGGACTCTTGGGACCATTTTTATCTTCTTCCATAGTACTCTTCATTTTTCTTCGGCAATTCTTCACTTTATGTCCTTCCTTCCCGCACGTAAAACATTTCGTTGTCCCATTGAGACACTTTCCTGGGTGTCTCTTTCCACATTTCCTGCATGATGAAAATTGAGGTTTCTTTTCTCCATGGTCTCCATTGCTGGAGATCTTATCATTTATCACCTTTATCTTCCTTGTTGAGTCTGGGAGTTGGTTAATATATATGTTGTTGATCATATTTTTGGAAAACTGATTTGGCATAAAGACGATATCTTTTACGCCTATCAACATTCCATTTTGTTGCTCATCTCCACCACCGCTCCCACCTTGTACATCATTCTCAAAGTCACTATGACTTCCTTGTAATCCAGCCATTGACTAAAACCAGAAAGCATTGTGTGAGTAATAGTAGTCATAAAATCATTTAGAGATTAAAATGTCACCATATTCTCAATTTGAAACATATTAGGATTAACCAAGGTCATTTACTCTCATCTTATGTATATATTACTTAAATCAGTTTGTAAAGAAAATGTAAATTATCCTAAGTATATCCCCCGGGAGTGTCGTAACCAAGAGTGCAGCAAGGCCCGTTGTCGTGCACCAGTTCCCGTTCGAGTCTAGCTCAAAGCGGTGTTTTCGGGTTTTACCCCTAGGTACATCTGTGCCAGAGCCGCCTCTACCAGCTCGTATCCAGACAGGGATGTATTGCTCGGAAAACTCACAAAATCTCTACAATACCAAAATTCTAGTAAGTTCTTTTATACTAATCCTCAAAGTTCGTCTTAGGTCTACGTGCTCTAATCAGAGTTTATCTAAATCTAGCTACCAAGGTTTGTACTAAACTTCCTCTGATACCAACTGTAACGCCCCGACCCTAATTACCTAGAGTCGGTGCATTATTACATAACATTGGCATGATCACGAGAAAGATCAAGTCTCGAAAGACCGATTAGTTTAGTAGCCTTGAAATAACTAGATACATCCATAACTTTTTACATTACATCATAAAAAAAACATCTTGTCTTCATATCCCCTCATACTATCCCTGCAGGTCATTCATAAATTACTTCTTCATAATCCTGGGAAAAATAAAACATTGAAAGGGGTGAGCTCGGATGCTCAGTAAGGATAACATTATAGCAGAAGCTTTCAAAAATAATCATAAACACTTAAGGCAATTTATAACTAAAACAAAAGCCTTTAAATTTGAACTTCAGCATAAAATGGCGAAGGTAAAATGAAATAATGCCATTTACTTACTCACATGGATATTCTACTAGTCGAATGATCACATGCAATATCAATAACCACTTTCATAATGATGGAATGCATAATGCCAGACTATCATAACCACATAGCCAAGGCCTCGTGCCAAGACTACAAATAAGATTTTGCCAAGGCCTTGTGCCAAGACACTAGTTTGTCTCGTGAGACCTACCGATGCATCGAGGAGCTATAGAGGGCTCCACCCATCACTTATTAATTCCAATGCATTCCTCATATGAACATGTTTAAACATAACATAAACATTCGTATTAAAACTAGCATACGAAATGTCAATACTTTTACCACAAACCATGAATGGTATAAAAACAGCACATCCACAGTCAAACATAACTCATTCGATACAATATGGAAGATTGTATTGTATCACATTAACCTCAATCAAGAATAATAAAGGATGTTGACATAGATTAAAATAATCATCAAAACTATTTGAGAGAAATATCCCCCTTTTCTTGAAAACATTTAAAAGTCACACTATTTGTCAAGAAGCCATTTAAAAGTAGATTTTTGAATCAAAGTGTCCCATACCACTTTGAAACTTTTTAAAAGGAGTTTTGATTTCTAAACTTTAATGTCCATATAAATAAATCCTTAAAACCATTTTTAAAACATGGACATTAATGAGAAAGGTTTAGATGAATAAGTCTTTAAAACATTTAAAAATGGTATTTTAGTTAGAGATTCTAACCAAAAGAGACACTTGAATACAAATAATTGAGGTAATAAAAACTTTGTAATATCATGAGAATAAAGGGAATCATGATATACTATGTCAAAGTACATTATATACACCACATAAAAGTGATTTGGTGTATATCATCAAAGAAGTCTCAATGGAATGTAAATTGAGATGAAATCTCTCATAAAGGTTGTATCCTTAGGTTAAGGATAAATCAATGACATAATTATGTGTGACAAATATAAATACACTAAATATGATTGGATATTCAGTGTAAAACAATCAAAGGACATTCACACATATTCTTGTAAAAACAATACCAACGAATTGGATGTTTAACTCAACAAATGGAGAATGAGTTAAAATTAATCTTATCAAATTCATATCAATGACTTGAGAATTATCAATGGAGTGATTATGTGTATCAAACTTATATCCACAGGAAGGGGAGTGGAAATTATGACATAATCAAATGAATAGTGATTCCACACATAATCTTGGGGTAATATAATCAATGAAATATGCGTAAAGCCAAATGAGTGGAAATTGAAATTTCAAATTCCCTTATCGATTAGGTAACTTACGAAACATACACCCATGAAAGAAGTATCATACCCTTATGATGTAAATACCCATAAATTAAAGTATATTACACAATGAATGCAATCATGGTCAGTACACATACCCCACATGCAATAATTAAGTGGTGAATAATGGAAATCTCACAAAATTAAAAGTGAGATAAGAAACCCCTTACCACGTTAATCAACTGAGTCATATGGTCAAAAGTTAATAACCACCAAATGATTTACAGAATAACATGAATATAAGAGAATCATGATAATATATATCAAATGGCCGTACACAATACACCACTTTCAATAATTTAGTGGCGAACAATGGAAATCTCACGGAATTGAAAGTGAGATAAGAGAATCCCTTACTTTGTACTTTTTCCTTGGTCGATGGTAGGTTTACCTCCTGTATAATGGTGAAATAATTGTTATTGAATAATACAAGAATCATTTACTTTAATATGATATCATATATGATCTTTTAACATTGATTTGTTAATAATATCTTAGAATTATCGTCATTTCGGGTGTTAACGGGTTCATTTTACTTTATATTCTTTGTTATGTGAGCCATATTCGTTATTAATGGGATGTATATTATTCATATCCAGAATGATATCAAGTCCTTAGATACTATTTTTAAATCATAAAATTATAATTATACTTGAATGGATATGATGGACAATGAATCTCATCGCGTTCGTGGAGACGGTAGTCCGTACATACGCACGAGCGACAATATCATTCTTTTGATATTAAAATGATATATAATTGGATTTTATATCATATATACAGAATCATTATCATGTTATATTTATTATTTACATGAGTTACACATCATTATTATACCCATCCAAATAATAATATATTGAATAACAATTACACCACGACGTGGAGACGGTAAGCCGTACGTACGCACGTATGGTGACATGTTATTCAAAGGATGGATAGAATACTGAATATGGTTGTACCATATTTATAATAACATCAATGTATATATATTATACTGGAGTTATTATTTTATAATGGTAATAACAAAGAAAGAGGAAGTGGAAGAAGAAAGGAACTTAAAAAGGGGTGGTGAAAACATTACCTCTTCTTCAGGTTCTTCCTTTTGATTTGATCAAAAGGGCTCCTTAGGTTTGCTTTCTGATCAAACTAAGGCCTCTAGGTTGTAGTGAGGGGAGTTGGGAGAGTATTTGGGCAGATTTTGACCGAACCAAAAGGCTTTGAGGGTGTGAATAAATGAGAAGGAGGAGTGCCCTTTTATAAGAGGGGTGAGGGGCACCTTTGGAAAAGCTAGAAATATTAATTTATAATAAATTCATATTCGGTTTCCAATGGCTCCAAAGTTGACTATTAAAAGTTTAAGGTGGGGATGGGTCGAAAACAACTCATCCAATAGAATTTATACAGGTTTGGGTACTTATATTAACCTTATCTTTAAGTATTAACTCTAAGTTAATTAGTTTCACTTTTACAATGTCTCTTTGTATTTTTATATAATATGGTTAATAAACTTACTATATACATCCAAGAGACCCCCAAGTGGTCCCTTAATGATGAACCTATCATGATATAAGTCTCTTGGCCGAACCTTAGATTTTTAGGAATTTAATATCAATTAATAATATAATATTTGTTTTAAGAACTCTTTTATGTCAATTTAGACACTATTCAATAGTTGATTTTTGTGAAACTCATAACAGATTGATTAATTCGAACAAAGTCAATTAAATCAATACTAATATATCATATTATCCTAGAAAATTAGTTTAATTCATTAAAAGCTTCATATTATATTTATTTGGGTATTTATAATATCAATTATTTTAATTTTTCACTATTATAGTAATTATTGAATCATCATTGTGTCATAAATAAAATAAATTATTTAATGTCTAAAAATTATAAATAAAATATAATTATGTAGGAAATATTTTTATCTTTCTAATTAATATTTATAATCTAAAATCCAACATATATAACCCTATGTAACAATTGTTTTTCTAAAAGATATATGCTTGTGTCATTTTTGTATTCATTTTAACTTAATTAAAATAAAGTGTCATTATCACTTACAAGTGGATCCATGGGGTCCCAAAATCGACACAAAGATGCCCATGGTCGACCATGTATCAGACAATAGGGTTAAGACACGTTTTAGGGTAATTTAGTATTATTATAATATTATTTTTTAACCCTTATTTACCGGATTTACCCTTAACCATGGTAAATAAAATATTTACCGCAGTAATTATTCAAAATGTCTAAAAATAAAAGTTACCTATTTACACAATTTGGACATCCTGATTCCAAATATGGAATCCATTTTTCTAAATTCAAAACACATAAGTGGCAGAAATTAATTTAAAATTAATTCCCGCTGTCAAAACAAAAAGCGTGTTTTTAAGAGATAATAACTATCAAAAGATTGACACTTGTTTATGTTCGGTTTAATTGTAAAATTATGTCCAATGACCAACATTATATTAAATGGTAAAAATATATTCTAAATATACTTTAAAACCAGTCAAATTCACAATTTATCACTATTAATTATTTTGATTAAAAAAGTTGTTTTTAATTAAAATTTAGTAATTTTCACTATTCATCAAAATATGAAAGTTATCCGAAAAGTACCAAAATTTCACCTTAGGCTAAATTCGATATTCCGAATCCAAAAATGAAGTCCATTTTAAAATATAAAATATATATAATTTCAAAAGGTAGGTATTACTATTCATAACGGCTAGTTTGATTGGTTACGGTGTGTTAGAACTCGGTGTTGCGTACAACACACGCTAGCGTACCGTGGAAGCTTGGGATGTTTCATTTTAAATTTTTGATGTCCCCATTTAGTCAAAAAAATTAAAATATAGTATCTAAAAAGGGTTCACTATTAAAATTTGGTAAAAGTGCAATACTGAAAATGAATTTGTTCTTACATTATGTCTAAGAAACTCATAATATGGATTCTAAAATTATAAGGATTATATAAAGTTTAAAATTTAGTTAACACTATTCATAACCTCTTTTGAACAGCTTGTTTGGTAAGTCATGGTGCAATTGAACTTGTTGTTGCGTGTAGTGAAAGTTATTGAATTATTTTGAAGAAATAACACACTATAAAATCTTGGGGTGTTACAATATTACATCTCTATGGATTTCTCCCATTCCTTTCACCAAGAAGTCTTATGGTACTTTGCGCTTATGTGTGGATTATTAGAGACTGAATAAGATGATAGTCAAGAACCAATATCCCCTTCCATTAATTGATGATATATTAGATCAAATAAGATGTTCATAGATTTTCTCCAACATTTATTTGAGGTTAGGGTACCATTAGTTGAGGGTGAGACCATCATAAATACCTCTAACTACTTTTAGGAGTAGTTATAGCCTATAAAAGTTCATAGTGATGTTTTTTAGTCAAACAAGTGCATCAGTAGTATTCATGGACTTGATGAATCAGATCATTCATTATTTTGGGCACCTTTGGGTTAGTAAGGATTTTGGGACACCTTCAAGCCTTAAGGCCACCATAATTCCTTTGGACCACCTTATGTGCAGATGAAAAAACCAGAAAAATTATACAAGGAACATGTTCTAGAGGAGGATTCTGATCAAGGCACATTCACCAGAGCAGAGCTATCAGATTTGGATGAATGATAGGTTATGAATTTTCCATCGATACCAGGCCTATACATCCTTTCAGAGGACAGCTATCCAAACTTCCATGCAAAGGTGGAGATTTGATCATGATGCAGATGTTGGGGAGGGGAATTTTCAATTAGTCATGGTCTGGGATGTATTCCATTAAGACCTTCGGGTCCTGTAATGTCATGAAGCCTATGATAAATGTAATGTAAGGGTTCCCCTTCAACCCTTAAAAGGGGGATTATCAAAAATAAATAAAAAATGAAGTCCTTCAGGCCATTCAGGCATTCCAATCTATCTAAATGAAATTTATAAATTGATAAAGTGTACTTCTTGGGTCATTTTATCTCAGAGGATGGAGTTTTAGTGGACCCAGAGAAGGTTTCAGCTATGGTATCTTGGGAGTGGCCCAAGAATTTATTCAAGATTAATATATTTCTAGGCCTCTTTGGATATTATAGGTATTTTATCCAGAACTTCTCCCATTTGGTAGTGTTGGTGTCTGGGTTGACCAAGAAAGGGGTGAAGCTGGTTTAGACAAATGCTTTTGAAAGGGATTTCTAGGAGTTGAAAATCAAGCTAACATCAACATTAATCCTCACCTTTACAATGTTAGATAAGGTATATACCATGTACTATGGAACATCCAAAGTTAGACTTGGATTATTTTCGATGTTGGAGGACCGAGTGCTTTCTTATGGATCCAGATAGTTGAGACTGTGTGAGAGTAATTACCCTACTCATGATCTAGAGTTATCTAAAATGGTACATTCCATGAGATACTGGAGACACTATCTATTGGGCAAGGTGTTTATGGTGTACATTTACTATAAGAGACTCAATTATATCTTTTATTAGTGATATGTGAACCATCAGTAGTGGATTTGGGTCGAGTATATATAATATTTTTACTTAAAGCTAGCTTAAAAACTGGGAAAAGGAAACATTTTTACTGATTCCTTGAGCTAGAAGATGTAAAAAGAGGTAGTTCAAGAGTCTTTTGATGAGTATTAGATGATGGAAATCTTCATAGAACTATATCTAAATGTTCAAGAGTCCCAGATATGATTAACTCTCTCTTAAAAATTTGTTATACCCATGATTTTAGATTGGATCAAGAGATAGTGGTTATCTAATCCAAAGTTCTTAGCTCTGAGGGATGGGTTATATAGTGGGGAGCCACCATCAAGATGGTCTCTTGGAAGCGGTGATGTCCTTCTTATCCATGTACATGTATATGTTCCTAAGGGATTGTTTTAGGGCCTAATGGGGGTGTTTCATGGTTCAAAATGGGTAGTATATCCAAGTTTGACAAAGATATATCATGATCTCCATAGATAGTATTGATAGCCAGAGATGAAGAAGGAGATAAAAATATACATAGTGATATGTTTCACCTATCATCATGTAAAGTATGATCATCAAAGTCTTACTGGGATGTTACATCCTCTACCCATTCCTAAATGGAAATGGGATGATTTCACTATGTATTTTTTGACCAGATTAATCAGGACACCATTCAAGAATGATGTAGTATGGGTGATCATGGATCAACTGACGAAGGTCTCCCACTTCTTTCCTATCATGGAGACATTCACTATTAATGAACTGGGTAGTCTCTATATGGGATAGATAGTTCAACTAAATGGCATGTTGAGTAGTATTATTTGAATCGAAATCCTTGCCTCATGTATCATTTTTGGAAGCATATTTAGAAGGATCTAGTACCATAGGTTCTTATGAGTAGATCATATAATCCTCATACTAGTATCCAATCTAAGCAAACAATTCATATTTTATATTATATGTAACGAGCCTTTGTATTAGACTTTGGTGCTTCTTAGAAGTAACACATAGCACTCATGGAGTTTTCTTATAATAATATATTCTATAAATTGATTCAAATGGATCATTTTGAGTCCTTACATATAATTACATTTAGATAAACTCTTTACTAGTTGTATAAGGGTGAGTCAGTGCTCGTTGGACCTAGTATTGTTTAGGAGACAACTGACCAGGTTTAGTTTATCATGAAATAATTGGTGACCACACAGAGCTAGCAGAAATTATATGTTGACCATCAGATATGGCCTATGTATTTCAAGGTTTTTTATTATATTTTTCTTTGGGTGTCTCTTAGGTTAGGGAAATGATGAATAAGGAAGCAAGGGGAGCTTTTACCCAGTTTTTTCGGGCCTTTTGAGTTAGTGGAAAGGGTTGGTCCAATGGCATACTATTTAACCCTTACACTATACTACAATTCCATGCATGATGTGTTTCATGTGTCACAAATTCATAGGTATCATCATAACCCTTATCACATGATAGATTTTAATGATGTGGAGCTATATATTTATGCTTCCTTTGAGTAGAATTTGATGTGTATCATGGACCATAGTGAGAAGAATCTTTGGGGGAAGACTGTTCCTCTAGTGAAAGTACAATTATATCATGGTCATGTTCAAGATGATACATGGGATGGGGAATCTGATATACAGACATGGTGTCCATAATTGTTCATCGATACCCATATAGATTCTTTCTGGCATACCTTGGGGTGATTTATTATCTAGTGGGGAGGTTGTGAGATCCTATCTTTTTCAGGTACATCCCAATTTAATTTTTGGTAAACCTCTTTAACCTATTTTTTTGTACCTTGGTTGTAGAGAATTGGTTAGGTTGGGTAATATTTTTCAGAGGTGTATCAAGACAGGAGGTGAGTTCTAGATACCTAATGAATTCAAGCTATTAATTCCTCGTTCTCGATGCAGATTTTTTTGGGCAGACCTTATGAAACCTGTATGTGGTGTGAATGGTTTGGGTTGACCCCATGAACTTTATTTATTCCATGAATGGTTTCATGGGTAGTCTTTGAAACAAGAAATATCATTGTGTAAGGAATTCATGATATGAAATCATTTTATTATGGTTTTTAATCTTGGGTTATTGGTTTTTTGGTGTAAGTGGAAAGTGTATCATTCATAATGTGAATCCCATATTCATATCATGAACGGAACATGCCCAATGTTCTTTTAAACATATAGTTTTTAGAAAACATAATATCACGTACCTTCTCTCAACTTTATCCCTTCCATGTACAACTCTATGAATTCCTCTCTGAACCAAAAGAAACTTTTTTTGGATCTAGGAATTCCTCTCTGAAACAAAAGAAACTTTTTTTGGATCCAAGAATTCCAGATTGAGAGTTTTAAGGTAAACCTTTGATTATTATTCCTTTTATCCTCCCTGGTATATTATTATTTACTTTGGAAAACTTAGTTTGGGTTGAATGGTTAAAATTGAGATCTCATGTCATGCGTTGATAGGTTGGTATATTCTGTTGAATGGAATGAAGGAAGAATTTGATCGGTACCTCAAACATTGAGGTATTGTCTATATCTTCTCTGCTTTTGAGGTTGGTGGTATAGAATAACTACTTGATGTATATTTCATCCTTCTAGTATGTTCAACAAGTGTGATCATGCTATCATTCCGTTCACGCGACCTAAATAATTGGATAATTTACTATTTCATGAATTTCACAAAATTTGACCTCCCATGGATCCCATCATGCCTATTGGTGTTGATATCGAACTTTTGGACACCTAAGCAGTGAGCCTACCCTTGAATTTTTGATGAATTAGAAGCCTTGATTAATTTGAATTTGGTATAATAAGTGAATTTTGATAATCATGATTTCACATAATTTGGGAATAGTGATAAAAGGTAACATGACATAACTTGTGAGATTTTTTAATTCTGAATGTGGCATGACGTGGTAATAGTGATTCATCATAATGTAGGAGGATTCTCCTATTGAGAATAAATGTATTACAAATTGGTAATTGGAATAATTAACCAACCTAGATTATGATAACTTGATAACATGTTTATGTTTGGTTACTTTATTCTTACTATTGGTGATTCGTACAGACTCAGAAGAATCCACCAAATTGGTAGTTGTGGTTTTGTATTACTTGGAATTGGAACTAAATTACTACATACTTGTTTTTCACTTAGTTTGGAAGTGTACCATGGGAATACGTAAGAGGATCTATCATAATCTAAGAGTCTAGTATGATATTTCATTTCATTTGGTTTTTCTCTTGGTTTATAAGTGTGCCATGGGAACACATAAATGGCTCTAGCATAGTATAAGGTTCCAGTATGATATGGTTACTTTCCCCTTGGTGAAGTTAACCTAGGATGACATAAGTGTCTCTAGAATATTCTAAGAGTCTAGTGTGAAATGGATATTGAGAAATTATTCTATAAATTCATCTTAACTCAGGAGAATTCTCCAATTGTTTAGGTGATCTGTCGTAGTGCAGGAGGATTCACTACTTGATAGAGACATACAACATGGAACCAAATCAGGTTTGGATAACCACAAGTTTCAACCAATAGTCGGAGGGTTGGAAGGATTATTTGATGTGTTGTATTAATTAATTTATCAATACCTCTATTTATCAGTTTATTTCATACACTATATATTTAGAATGGATTGTTTATACATTGTGGGTGTTAGCCTATTGAGTTTTATTCACATCCTCTTTATCTTGTCGATTACTACCTGAGTGGATTTCATGGTTGCAGGTCTGGATAAGGGAAAGGGGTCATGTGTTGGATGATTGTCTGATGGATGGTTTGGGACCGACATGGGGTTTATAACTAGAGATTTTGAATCTTTTATTGATTTTGTTTAGTCTTTCATTTTTATGACTTCCATCGTGTCATTTAGTTACATTCATCCTATCATCACATGGTATTTATTATTATTTGGGTTGTTCAATTTTTCCCTTTTATTCGACTTGTTTTCATGTTTGAATATATATATTTTTTCCACTATTATTACAACTCTGTACCATAGGGTATAGTATCCCCACTATATTTCTTACACTATTGTTACTAGTCAAAAGCCTTTGGCATATGGGGAAATGCATAAAATATCATATAACCACCTATCTTAGTCACATGAGGGAGTATCAGTTTAGGGACATTACAATCAAATTCTTCTTCCTTTATGATTATACTATTTTCTTAAAATTCATTTATGTTAATAATAATTATCATTTTTTAATGGATTATTCTTCCATATCCCTATTTTTACTTCCCACTGATTTTATCTTTTCCATAATAGAAACTCACTTTGTTTTTATCCCTTATGATCCTTTTACTCCCAATTATTCATTTTAAATCAAAGGTTTAATTTTCTTTTTTAATGATGTTGGTTTTTCAGTAAAGGTATTTCAAAATATTAAAAAGGTTTTCCATCCTTTCAAAATCATATGTTTTATCTTTCACTCTACATTTTAGATAACCTTTATATCTTTTTCAAGGATCCATGATTAAATATTCTTTTTAAATGTAAAATGTTTCAAATTATCTTCACTTCTATTTTTTTTGAAAAAATTATATCTTTTCAAGTCTCCATTATTACAAGTTATTTTAAAAGTAAAATTTTTCAAATTATTTTTACTTCCCCTTCTGAAATCATTATCTATTTTTCAGGTATTCATTATTAAATATTCTTTTAAAATAAAAAGTTTTCAAATTATTTTAGCTAATCCTTTTTAAAACCATTATTTATTTTCAAGGATCTTTTATTTTCAAATAAGTTTTTCAAAAGAACTATTTTTCTATTGCAACCCAGGATTTCATGTATAAATATTACACAACTTTAGATAAATATTCATTATATTGCACAAATAAATTCCTGATGATCTTAATAGATTAGTGTATTTGGAAACATGGTAACATAAAAAATGGGTTCATAAGTGAACTATATCATCTCCCACTAAATTATTAAAAATTAGAAACCTTCTTAGACATATTTTACTTAATACCTTTATTCATAACCAAAGGAAAGGAAACAAAAGAAAGGGTGATCTCAGATGCTCAGTAAGGGTGAACAAGATAGATATCAACATCACATAAGAATAAGGGTATGAGAACATGAAAATAACTTTTTAAAACCCACACACTACATATCATAGATCATAAAATTAATTCATTCCATAAATCTTGGAAGTTTATAAGATATGAATCCTAAATGAATCAAAGAAAATGATCCATAAGATAATAACATTGACCTAAGATATATATTTATGGAATACACATAAGTATAGAAGGTATTATGTCAATGTTATCCACTAATACATTCATAACATGTTAGTCTTGGGCTGACCACTAGTGTACCTACTTCAGGGTTGGGATAACCTCCTATGTACCCTCTTTTGGGCTTAGGATAACCTCTCATGTACCCTTTGAGATTATATAACATTAATCATTACCCGATTCATTTGAGGGAGATATAGGTCCCACCTATCACTTAAACCACACATTCACATGACACAATATCATAAAAAAATTATCATATCATAACCTATGAAAAGAAATGGGTTTCATAAACATTTCTTCATAGCATAACCCACAGAAAATAAATAAGTTTCATAAACATTTTATCATTTTATCAAAGCATAACCCATGGAAAAATAATAGGTTTCATAAACATATTTTCATCATAGACATAAAACATTTTTAGAATGAATATGAATTGTAAAATTGGATCATATACCTGTAAAATATTATGTAACATAAAAGTATGTCATATTATATGGAAAATGATTTTAAAATATCACTTGGAACTTTTATTGAGGAAAAACTCCTTTCCATTTTGAAATCACTTATTTAAAATGTAAAAATTTCTGAAATTTTATAGAAAAAATTTTATTTGAAAATAACCTTATAAAATTTTAAAGGAAGATTCAAATAATTAAGTGGTCATTTGGGTGGAAAATTCTATTCATGATTTTAATGTTAAAACAAATATTCCTTTCACATTTTTGATAAAAATTCAAAAGGACCTCATTTGAAAAATAACAAGAATATTCCTTTAAAACCATTTAGTGAAAAATTCAAACATGGGTAAAAAATTTCTTTAAAAATCATTATAGAATAGTAAAAACATTCTTTAAAACATTTTTATAAGAAATGAACATTGAAGAAAAGGTATTTTAAACTACAGAGAGAAATAAAGTCAATTTTTTTAAAACATTCTTTTGTACTCTTGTATACATAAAGATAGTAAAATAAAAGTAATACATGCATTTTAATGAAATAAAAATAAGATAAGATAATTCATGAGTTTATTGAGAGATATTTCAAAAATATTTCATAATCATAAAGTTAATCATAAATAATCATGATAAACAATGAGGTTGTAACATAAAACTTTTACACTTTGGTATCTTTTGAATCATAATCCCCATGAAATAAAGAAAAATAATATGGATATATAGATCCCATAATTTCATGAAAATAATCATAAAATAAATCCATGGGTAGTATATACACCAAAAAAATTAAACTATTGGTGAATATGGTATGTGTCCCATGGAAATAAAATTGAGACTAAAATCCCTTACCTTAAGTCTTAACTTCCTTTGTATACGTTCAAACCTATTTTGCTTAGAAACACTTCCTTGTGATCTCTTATTAAGGACCCTTAGGTTGGTATTTTGGGAAGACCAATAGCTCTAGAATATGGATAAGGATATTAGGGAGAGATTTTGATAGGGTTGGCTGATCCAAATGTCTTAGGAGGTGTGGAGAAGTGAGGGGAGGAGGTGGCCTTTTATAATGGGGTAGGAGTGGAATTTTTGTAAATACTAAAAACTATTCAATAATGGTAAGTATCACTCATAAAAATTCCCACAAAAATTGATAAATAAAGTATTGGAGGTATTATATGGTTGATACACACCTCCACCACACACAAAAAACACATTTTTTAAATATTTTGTTCCTTAACTTCTAAGTTTCCTTACTTTTACCATTTTAGTTTTCACTATAGTAGCTTGTATTTTCATCTTGGTAATTTATCATTTAAGAAGAGAAATAAAATCATCATTATTATATAATGGTACCAAATAGTTCTAAATATGAAATAAAATTTATAAAATTAAAATACTATGTGTGTGGAAAATTAATTTTAACAAAAACACATGAAACACGTAAAACCTTATTTTACCCATTACCATGGTAACAAATATTTTACTATTTAGGGGTCAATATCATTATTATAAAAGGTAAATTAGTCCATGAATGGAACATGGTTTATATTTTTAAACATATACAAAAAAATTTGAAGAGGTTAGGATTTTTTAGGAATTTTAAATCATTTAATAAAATATTATTTATTATAAAATAACATTAATGTCAATTTTGATACTATTCATTTAATTTAAATTTAAAAACATCAAGACAATGGTTGAATTAAAATATATAATTTTCACACATTTATATCATATTATATTTTCATAATAAATTCATGTAATATAATAATTCATTAAATTTATATTACTTTTAACATTTTTAGTATCATTTATTTAATTTTTCTATTAATTAAATAATTATTATGTTGATGTTTCTTAAGCATTTAAAGTCATTATATAATTCCTAAAAATTAAAAATACATTACACTCATGAAATTTATTTCATTATTCTCAAAATTACCAATAATATTCATTCACATATTGATTTTTTTCCTATGTGAACACATAATTCAAATATTAAAGCAAGTGGGTAATATTTTGTATTTTTTATTTACTTAAATTATTAAAATGGTAAATTTCATGGAAATGTTCCCCAAAATCACATAAAAATATATTATAAGGTAAAAAGGGTCAAAATATAGCCATAATATAGGAATTTGAACAAGTATTTAGGTCATTTTTTAGTTTAACCCCTTGGTAAACCTGTTTTAACCTTAACAATGATAATTAATTTTTACAATTTTTACTATTAATTTTGACCAAAAGTTAAGTTAAAATTATTATATAATAAAAATTATTCTAATTAAAAATATAGAATCCATTTTTCTAAATTCCATTCACATAAGTGGAAAATTTTAATTTAAAATTAAACCTGCATATGTGATGAAAAAAATGTCCTTCAAAAGAAAACAATTTCATAAGTATAGACAGTTTTAATATTAAAAATAAATATGAAATTGATTCATATGATCTAAATTGGATTAAAAATATATAGTTAAACTAATTTTACTTTTAAAACATTTTTAAACAATATGTAACTTTTTAAATGCTTTAAGCGAAATGAAAGTTTTTTTAATAAAAATAGGTATTTTTCACTGTTCATCGAAAAATTAATCTTTTTATAAAATTATAAAAAATTGAACCTAAGATAATTTTCAAATTTTGATTCCAAAAATGGTGTTATTTTTTAAAATATATTTTTTTTAAAATAAATTTTATTATTTTTTCACAAAAAAAATAAAAAACATTTTTTTAAAATGTATTTTTGAAGAAAATAGACTTTACTAAAAGTTAAGTACTTATTTATAAATATATTTTATTTATCTAAAACCTTTATACTTAATTTAAAAAATATGGTTATTCATATTCATACTTCAAAATGTAATGACTAGTTTATAATGGTCAAGTTTAAATAATAATATTAATACTATATCATAATTTGTTAAAACCTGGTGTTACATATAATGGAGGCCATTAAATAAATTGTATTTATTTAAAAAAATCATAAAATATTAGGGTGTTACATTATACACCCTTAAAAAATTGTGTCATCATAATTTGAACTTTTTATTGATCATAAATGGTTTGACATTTGAAATTTCCTTCATGGAAAACCCACATCATAAAAGGGGTCAATAAAACTTCCTCTTAAAAAGAGAGAAAAGAAAATATAAAAATTATCACATAAATAGGATCCCAAGTAGGATAAAATTGGTGGGAAGGGAAAATGTGGACATATAAGAGAAAAGTAATTCCCAAATAAAAATAGTGAGCGATAGGGTATATGGTCAAGAGAAAGTTAATGACCACAAAGCCATAAATTTGTGATAGGTGAAAAGACCATCAGATCAATAGAAATGAAAGTAATAAGAAAACTTTTTTTTCAATATTTTTTTTCTAAAGTTGAGGTAATTTTTACCATAAAGGTAAAGAAGATGAGAAAATATACTTAATTTATTTCTTTACATTTCAAAATCACAATCTCATCCTTTGGTTGTGCTTTGATCAATTTCTAATTCATATCTCTTTCAAAGAACGGAAGATGAATTTTTTTTACACCTAAAACACTAATAGATCATAAAATCCATAAAATAATTATATTTTATTCATTATATCTCTGGTTATCATGAAAACTAAAATGGTTGTCATAGGTTATTGAATATGCATAAATCTTCATATGGTGAAATAATACATTGATCTTTAAAACCTCATCCAAAGTTCAACATAAACCATTCCATAAATGGTTAACCTTAATACGCTTCCAAAATTCATAAATTTATAAATAAGGTCTCTAAATTTCAACTTTACATAATCCCCCAAATATTATAAAGTATGTCTTAATTGT
>CAUJRU010004109.1:0-23162 GCA_963277665.1 Viscum album | reverse complement strand
ACTACAAGGCAGTGTGAGCACAGGTGCACTGGATAACCTTCTTTTCAACTCCTTGAAATTCTCTTCACATTCCTCTGTCCAGACAAACTTAACTCCTTTCCGAGTCAACTTGGTGAGTGGATTAGATAATCGTGAAAAATCTTTTACAAAACGTCGATAATATCCAGCCAAACCAAGAAAAATTCGGATCTCAGTTACTGTTGTTGGTCTTGACCATCTTTCGATAACCTCTGTTTTTTCTGGATCCACAGATATCCCCTCTTTTGAGATTATATGACCCAAAAATGCAACTTTTTGAAGCCAAAATTCACACTTGGTAAATTTGGCATAAAGCTTCTCCTTTCTCAGGGTCTTCAATATAATTCTCAAGTGATCTTCATGCTCTTCCTTTCTCTTTGAATAGACAAGAATATCGTCTATAAAGACTACCACAAATTGATCAAGATAGTCTCTAAAGAATCTATTCATTAGATCCATGAAGATAGCAGGGGCATTAGTAAGACCAAATGACATCACTATAAATTCATAGTGTCCATACCTTATACGGAAAGCCGTCTTTGGTATATCCTCCCTTTTGACCCTTAATTGATGATACCCTGAACGAAGATCAATCTTGGAAAAGTATTGAGCTCCGCGTAGTTGGTCAAATAAGTCATCAATGCGTGGGAGAGGATATTTGTTCTTGATAGTGATCTTGTTAAGTTCTCGATAATCAATGCAAAGTCTCATTGATCCATCTTTCTTCTTAACAAATAGAACAGGTTCTCCCCAAGGTGACGCACTAGGGCGTATGAATCCCTTATCAAGATTCTCTTGGAGTTTCTTCTTCAATTCTTGCAACTCAATTGGGGCCATTCTATAAGGTGTCTTTGAAATAGGCAAAGCACCCGGTACGAGTTCTATTGAAAACTCAACTTCACGATTTGGTGGAAGACCCGGCAATTCCTCTGGAAAGACATCATCAAACTCCCGTACAATGGGCATATTCTTAATCGTGAGTTTCTCACCAACCATTTGAGATAAATAACCTTCATTTAGTGGAATCAATACCCATAAGATGGAAGAAATTTCCACTGGAAGGTTATGTTCATCCTTGCATTGATAGACGATCGTAGATTGATCTGGAATATGAAATGTGACTTTCCTTCTTTGGCAATCGATATGAGCTCCATGTAGAGAAAGCCAATCCATGCCAAGAATCACATCAAATTCCACTAAAGGAAGGATCACAAGATTTTCAGGAATCACTTTCCCACAAACTTCGATCGGAGAAGAATTATAGACTTTTGGTGCGATTGATGTGCCATTAGGTGTTGTCACAGCTAACTCAACATCTAATTGTTGAGGTAATACGGTGATACCCTTAGAAAAGTCTTCAGAAATAAAAGAGTGGGTGGATCCAGAATCAAATAAAACATTTTCTACTTTAGAGTGGATGGTAAGTGTACCTTTCACCACATCGTTATCGTACTCCACATTGCTGATAGAAATTGCATGTGACTTTCCTTTGTCTTTAGCCTTAAGATTTTGTTGACGTCGACCATCATCATCAACCCTTGGATTTGGGCATTGATTGGCATAATGCCCCATCTCCTTGCACTTGAAACATTGAAGTGTAGTAAGTTCATTCTGTGTATCCCTTCCTTTGTTTGCGTCATTAGACATCTTCTTCCCATTATCACGGCATTCAAATGCCCGATGACCTTCTTTTCCACATTTAGAACATTTACTTGTCCCTTTAAGACAACTCCCTCCATGTTTCTTTCCACACTTTGAGCATAAGGAAAAGCTCATCTTCTTTTCCGTGTGCTCTTTAGATTTTTCTTTTAATTCCATCTTCCTCTTCTTATCAAACCCATGTGACTGATGGGTTACTCCAATCTCCATCTCGACTTTGAGAGCACATCGAACGATTTCCTCGTAGCTATTGAAGTCCCTTATGGCTAACGCCCTTCGAAGACTTGGTTTTAAGCCGCTAAAGAATCGATCGATCTTACTCTCAGGTTGGATAATAATACCAGAAGCGTACCTTGCAAGTCTTGTAAAATTTGCTTCATAGGTACCAACAGATTCATCATCCCTTTGCTTCAGTTCAAGAAACTCTTTCTCCATCTTTGTTCGGAGAATACGAGGGAAGTACTTATTGAAAAATAAGTTCTTGAACTCGTCCCATTCCATAGACTCAATTTCATCCCTTTGCCTCGTATTCTTAACAAGATTCCACCATTGATCAGCATCTCCTTCCAAACGATACACTGCTAGGATGACTTTATCATGCTCAGAACATTGAAGAACTGAAAATATCTTTTCAGTAGTACTAATCCATTGTTCAGCAACTAATGGATCAGTAGACCCGCTGAAAGAAGGTGGACGCTGCCTCATGAAGGATTCAACAGAATGTTGCTCCCTCCTTTGCTCGTTTGGAAATCCTGCATGATTCATAGCTTGAGAAAGTTGTGTGAGCATGGCTACAAGATTTTGCATTCCAGCTCCCATATCGTTTGTTTGCTCAGGGGGACAATCATTGCATTGCCCATCGCATTCCGCATTAACACGGTTCCTTTGGGTTCCAGCCATTGACTAAAACCAAGAAGAATAGTGTGAGCAACACTAATTATAATAGGAAACCACATAATTCAAGAATAAAATTTTCATGCTTAAGGTCTTATCCTAGGTTATTCAAGGCCATTTCTAAAACACTAAGATTGTGTTCTATGCTTAGACTTATCCTTAGGGTTCTTACTAAGGCTTTCACATCCTAGTTTCCAAATGTTGACTATACCTTTCCTCTGATACCAACTATAACGACCCATACTTTACATACATTTTTAATACTTCAAAAATTGAAGCACACTTATTACAACATATGATAAAACCACAAAGGACCGTATAGGTATAGTGTCTTTAGAAACTGGGAAACATAAACAACTGGTTCATAAATCTTCTACGGTGTCTCCCATTTATTTCATCATATCTAGGGTCCCTTTTAGCATATTCTACTTAATATCCATCTTCCTGACCTGGGGAAAAGAAAACATAAAAGGGTGAGCTCAAATGCTCAGCAAGGGCAAATAAAGGAAATAAAAATCATATCATATTTTTTTTAAAATCAAAACCTGCAAAAGAGATCATAATATCTTAACATGGAATAAATCATAGAAGTGAAAATGAGATCCCCATAAAACTTGAAACTTTGTGGCATGCACACATAATCATGGAAAATCATTTCTTGTTAGTCATGACTCATTTCCAAGACTATCTTAGTGGACAAAGTCCCTTTCTGAACTGAGTTCACTCCTCATTTCAGTCCTGTATCACTGAACCGAAATAACCTTCCGTTCCAGCCATGTCTATCTCATGAGATATAAAATCTTTACCCAATGCATTGGAGGGAGATATAGGTCCCACCCATCTTATAATGAATCCTTTCTTATGTGTGCCACATAATCATAAAACATACATCATCGCATAATACATGTAACAAACATGGGATTATTGAAACATCATGACATCATAAATCAATAGATAAAGGAATTCATAAAAATAATTCCATCACCACATAGTCAAATCAATGTAAAAATATGGATAGAAACAGAACCCTTTTATTATCTTAGATGGAAAATAATTTTGATAAAATACTTGAACTCCATTCTTGAGGAAAATATCTTTTCTACTTCAAAAACATTTTTCCTTTCATAACATGTCATACGACTTTAAAATAAAAGAAGCTGATTAAAAATAAACTTGAAAACTTGTAAAGTAAGCTTCTTGGAAATAATGTTTTAATAATCCATTCATGCCGTATAAGTTAAAAAACACATTCTTCGTACTTTTGTCGGAAAAGTCAAAAAGTACCTCGTACGAAAAAACGACAAAAGATTCCTTTCATATTCTTTAATAAAAACTCACCAAAGGGTAAAATTGGATTTAAACTATTGTAAGTGGATGGAAACAATATTACATATTGAGGGAACATGGATGTGGATGATAAAATACACCCCAGTAAATACTTACGAATAAACAATCTCGGATAAAAATGAGATTGTGATATTTCCCTTACCTTAGGTCCGATTTGCTTTGTTCGTGTCCGAAGCTCCTGTATAATTGTTTAAATAATGTTATTGACTTATTCCAGAATCATACATATTGATATGATATCATATATGGTCATATTATTAGCTTCTTGTTAGTAATATTTCATTGTTACTTGTTACTCGGGTCTTTATAACTTTTTGTTCTTATGCGTGTTTTGTCGAATAAATTCTTATTCTTATCTTTAGGTTATAGATAATTCATTTACAGAATGGTATTAGTGTAGTATATACCATATTCATTCATTCAATTCATTTATATAATCATTATGAAATGAAGATCATGTAGAACGAGTCGCATCACATCGTGGAGATGGTATTCCGTACGTACGCACGAGTGATGATATCGTTCCTATGATCGTGGAATTGTATTGGAGTATATATATATTATTTCAGTATCAATATTACTTCATAATAATCATATATAGTTACTCATTACACCATTATACCCATCCTTGTAAAGTGATTGTGGAAAATAGATTACACCACGGCGTGGAGACGGTATTCCGTACGTACGCACGCGCGGTGATTTCATTTTTCCGTAGGATGGATAGAAGGTGAATTAGGGTTGTTTCATATTTATAATAACATATCAGTATGTAAGTAATACTGATGTTATTACTTTATCATGAAACAACTAAAGAAGAATATGTTGAAGAAGAAAGAAATTGAAAAGATCGGTAATGGATATTACCTCTTCTTTGGAACGCCTCTTTGAATCCTCCACTTAAGGAACTAAGATTGGTCTTTGGAGAAGACCAGGACCTCTAGGATTATTCTAGGGAAGTGTAGAGGAGAAAATGGCAGGGGTTGGCCGAGCTTGAGTGCTCAAATTGGTGTGAGGAGGAGGGGGAGGAGGTGCCCTTTTATAAGGGAGGAGAGGGGCACCTTAGGAATATCTCAAAATATTATTTTATATTAAAGTCAAAATCGGTTTATAATGGTTCCAAAGGGTCTTATTTCGTAGCTAAAGTGGGGATGGGTCGAAATACTATAAACCAATAAGATTTAGACAAGTTTAGGGTATTATTTTAACCTTATCAATTAGATTTAACTCTAAGTTAATTAATTTAACTTTTACCGTGTCTTTTTGTTTTCTTTCACTATATGGTTAATACACTTACTATAACTTGCCAAACGAACCCCAAATTGTTTATTATTAATATATATATCCTTATCTAAGTCATTTGGCCGAACCTTATATTTTTAGGAATAAAATAACAATTAATAATATAATATTTGATTTAAAAACTATTTTGTGTCAATTTTGACACTATTTGATATATGATTTTTGTGAAAGTCATAACTGAATTATATGTTCGAAAAAAGTTGATTAAATAAACATTAATATATCATAGTAACCTAGAAAATTAGTGGAATTCATAAAAAGTCTCAAATTACATTTATTTTGGTGTTTATAACATCAATTATGTCAATATTTTATTAATAAGATAATTACTGCATCATCATTGTGTCATAAATAAATTAAATTATTTAATGTCTAAAAATTACAAATAAAATACCCTTATGTAGGAAATCGTTTTAGCTTTCTAATGAATATTTATAGTCGAATTTATCTTATGTATAACCCCATATTAAAAATGATTTACTTATTAAACTTTGATTTTAACTATTTTAACCCTTCTTTAAATAAATTAATAATAAATGTCCTAATCTAATCCAAGTGGGCCTAAATGGTCATATTGTATTCCTAAGTTTGTTTTTGGTCGAATAAAACTTGTCCAATAGAATTAGGACATGTGTTAGGGTAATATTGATATCATATTTACCCTATTTACTATTAACCGCGGTAAAAATAGTAAAAAGTTACTATTCACCAAAAAATTATTTTCATCTCATTGAACCACATTTTAGTCCTTGATATTAACCGTGTCTCTCGGATTTTTGAAATTCCATTCACAGAAGCGGTAAAATTATGTTTTATGCAAAATTCAGTTTTTAACCTACCACTTAGTGGTTTCACTATTCATCAAAAATTGAAAGTTTTCAGAAAAATACCAAAATTTCACCCTAGGCTAATTTCGATATTCTGAGTCCAAAAATGAAGTCCATTTTGAAAAATAAAATTTATAAAATTTCAAAAAGTGGTTATTACTATTCATAACGGCTAGTTTTAATAGCATATTGTTGTTTAGTGAAACTCGGTATTGCGTACGACGCAAGCTATCGAGGAAGGTCGCGATTGCGTGTAAAGAAAGCCAAGCAAGTGTTGTCTAGAAAAAGATTCCTTTGATGATTTATATAACATAAAAGTCTCGGGTGTTACATTCTACCCCCCTTAAAAAGAATTTCGCCCTCGAAATTCGTCACTTTGCAACAAACAGATGAGGATACTTTTCCCTCATCATATCCTCAAGCTCCCATGTAGCTTATTCAAGTTGGTGGTTTCTCCATAAAACTTTCACCAAGCGAGTGGTCTTGTTTCGTAGGACTTTTTCGCTACGATCCAGAATCTCTATCGGCTGTTCTTCATAAGAAAGATCTTGCTCCAGCGGTACAACTTCTGAGCTGAGTACATGTGAAGGATCTGGTATGTACTTTCTCAGGAGAGATACATGGAACACATCGTGAACTTGAGAGAGATTCGGTGGAAGCGCCAATCGGTAAGCTACCTTCCCAACACGATCCAGTATTTCGAAAGGACCGATATATCTAGGGCTCAACTTCCCCTTCTTTCAAAATCTCATAACCCTCTTCCAGGGAGATATTCGTAAGAACACTTTATCACCCACTTCAAACTCTAGGTCTTTTCTTCGGTTTTCGGCATAACTTTTCTGTCGACTCTGAGCTGCTCTTATGTGTTGTTGAATAGATCTGACCTTTTCTGCCATTTCATCAGCGAGATCAGGTCCTAATAGCTTTCTTTCCCCAACTTCATCCCAGCAAGTTGGAGTCCTGCATTTCTTTCCATAGAGAGCTTCATAAGGAGCCATCTGAATACTGGAGTGAAAGCTATTATTATAAGAAAATTCTACCAAAGGTAGGTGTTGATCCCAACCTCCTTTGAAATCCATAGAGCAAGCTCTCAACATATCTTCTAGGTTTTGAATTGGTCTCTCAGACTGACCATCTGTCTGGGGATGATAAGCAGTGCTGAAACTCAACTCTGTATCCAGAGTATGCTGAAGACTTCGCCAGAACTTCGAGGTAAATCTCGGATCCCGATCAGATATAATAGAAAGTGGTACTCCATGCAATCTTACCACTTCCTTTACATATATCCTGGCAAGCTGATCTAGAGAGAAATCCTCTCTAATAGGAATGAAGTGTGCAGACTTTGTAAGATGATCAACTATGACCCAGATAGAATTATTGCCTTTGGATGTTTTAGGAAGTCCTGTGACAAAGTCCATAGTGATGTTTTCCCATTTCCATTCGGGTATGGGTAATGGTTGTAACATCCCCTTAGACTTTTGTCTCTCAGCTTTAACTTGTTGACAAACCAAGCATCGAGAGACATATTCAGCAACATCTCTTTTCATTCCATCCCACCAGAAGTACTCTTTCAGGTCCCTATACATCTTCGTGCTTCCAGGATGAATAGAGAATGAAGAACTATGAGCCTCATCCAGCAGCTCCTTCTTTAATTCGGGGATGGGAGGAACACAAACCCGATTCCTGAACTTTATTATCCCATCACAATCAAGGTTGAATTCAGGAACATTGCTCACCTTCTTTTGTAACTCGGCATCTTCTTTCTGTGCCTCTTTAATCTTCACATGTATAGATGGTTGAACATTCATTTAAGAAAGATAAGATTTTTCCCCTTCCATTATAATTCCAAGATCCATCCTTTGTAAATCCATAAATATTGGATCTTTTGTGATCCTCATCATGGATAAACTAGCATGGTCCTGTCGACTTAATGCATCTGCCACCTTGTTTGCTTTCCCAGGGTGGTAATGGATTGAGCAGTCATAATCCTTAATCAGCTCCAACCATCTTCTTTGACGCATATTCAACTCCTTTTGTGTGAAAATATACTTTAAACTTTTATGATCAGTATAAATATCACACCTTTCACCATAAAGGTAATGCCTCCAAATCTTTAATGCAAAGATTACCGCAGCCAACTCCAAATCATGTGTTGGGTAATTTTGCTCATGGATTTTCAACTGTCGTGAGGCATAAGCTATCACCATATCATTTTGCATAAGAACACACCCCAATCCCTTCTTGGATGCATCACTGTAGATCACAAACCTTTCTCCACTACAAGGCAGTGTGAGCACAGGTGCACTGGATAACCTTCTTTTCAACTCCTTGAAATTCTCTTCACATTCCTCTGTCCAGACAAACTTAACTCCTTTCCGAGTCAACTTGGTGAGTGGATTAGATAATCGTGAAAAATCTTTTACAAAACGTCGATAATATCCAGCCAAACCAAGAAAACTTCGGATCTCAGTTACTGTTGTTGGTCTTGACCATCTTTCGATAACCTCTTTTTTTGCTGGATCCACAGATATCCCCTCTTTTGAGATTATATGACCCAAAAATGCAACTTTTTGAAGCCAAAATTCACACTTGGTAAATTTGGCATAAAGCTTCTCCTTTCTCAGGGTCTTCAATATAATTCTCAAGTGATCTTCATGCTCTTACTTGCTCTTTGAATAGACAAGAATATCGTCTATAAAGACTACCACAAATTGATCAAGATAGTCTCTAAAGAATCTATTCATTAGATCCATGAAGATAGCAGGGGCATTAGTAAGACCAAATGACATCACTATAAATTCATAGTGTCCATACCTTATACGGAAAGCCGTCTTTGGTATATCCTCCCTTTTGACCCTTAATTGATGATACCCTGAACGAAGATCAATCTTGGAAAAGTATTGAGCTCCGCGTAGTTGGTCAAATAAGTCATCAATGCGTGGGAGAGGATATTTGTTCTTGATAGTGATCTTGTTAAGTTCTCGATAATCAATGCAAAGTCTCATTGATCCATCTCTCTTCTTAACAAATAGAACAGGTTCTCCCCAAGGTGACGCACTAGGGCGTATGAATCCCTTATCAAGATTCTCTTGGAGTTTCTTCTTCAATTCTTGCAACTCAATTGGGGCCATTCTATAAGGTGTCTTTGAAATAGGCAAAGCACCCGGTACGAGTTCTATTGAAAACTCAACTTCACGATTTGGTGGAAGACCCGGCAATTCCTTCGGAAAGACATCATCAAACTCCCGTACAATGGGCATATTCTTAATCGTGAGTTTCTCACCAACCATTTGAGATAAATAACCTTCATTTAGTGGAATCAATACCCATAAGATGGAAGAAATTTCCACTGGAAGGTTATGTTCATCCTTGCATTGATAGACGATCGTAGATTGATCTGGAATATGAAATGTGACTTTCCTTCTTTGGCAATCGATATGAGCTCCATGTAGAGAAAGCCAATCCATGCCAAGAATCACATCAAATTCCACTAAAGGAAGGATCACAAGATTTGCAGGAATCACTTTCCCACAAACTTCGATCGGAGAAGAATTATAGACTTTTGGTGCGATTGATGTGCCATTAGGTGTTGTCACAGCTAACTCAACATCTAATTGTTGAGGTAATACGGTGATACCCTTAGAAAAGTCTTCAGAAATAAAAGAGTGGGTGGATCCAGAATCAAATAAAACATTTTCTACTTTAGAGTGGATGGTAAGTGTACCTTTCACCACATCGTTATCGTACTCCACATTGCTGATAGAAATTGCATGTGACTTTCCTTTGTCTTTAGCCTTAAGATTTTGTTGACGTCGACCATCATCATCAACCCTTGGATTTGGGCATTGATTGGCATAATGCCCCATCTCCTTGCACTTGAAACATTGAAGTGTAGTAAGTTCATTCTGTGTATCCCTTCCTTTGTTTGCGTCATTAGACATCTTCTTCCCATTATCACGGCATTCAAATGCCCGATGACCTTCTTTTCCACATTTAAAACATTTACTTGTCCCTTTAAGACAACTCCCTCCATGTTTCTTTCCACACTTCGAGCATAAGGAAAAGCTCATCTTCTTTTCCGTGTGCTCTTTAGATTTTTCTTTTAATTCCATCTTCCTCTTCTTATCAAACCCATGTGACTGATGGGTTACTCCAATCTCCATCTCGACTTTGAGAGCACATCGAACGATTTCCTCGTAGCTATTGAAGTCCCTTATGGCTAACGCCCTTCGAAGACTTGGTTTTAAGCCGCTAAAGAATCGATCGATCTTACTCTCAGGTTGGATAATAATACCAGAAGCGTACCTTGCAAGTCTTGTAAAATTTGCTTCATAGGTACCAACAGATTCATCATCCCTTTGCTTCAGTTCAAGAAACTCTTTCTCCATCTTTGTTCGGAGAATACGAGGGAAGTACTTATTGAAAAATAAGTTCTTGAACTCGTCCCATTCCATAGACTCAATTTCATCCCTTTGCCTCGTATTCTTAACAAGATTCCACCATTGATCAGCATCTCCTTCCAAACGATACACTGCTAGGATGACTTTATCATGCTCAGAACATTGAAGAACTGAAAATATCTTTTCAGTAGTACTAATCCATTGTTCAGCAACTAATGGATCAGTAGACCCGCTGAAAGAAGGTGGACGCTGCCTCATGAAGGATTCAACAGAATGTTGCTCCCTCCTTTGCTCGTTTGGAAATCCTGCATGATTCATAGCTTGAGAAAGTTGTGTGAGCATGGCTACAAGATTTTGCATTCCAGCTCCCATATCGTTTGTTTGCTCAGGGGGACAATCATTGCATTGCCCATCGCATTCCGCATTAACACGGTTCCTTTGGGTTCCAGCCATTGACTAAAACCAAGAAGAATAGTGTGAGCAACACTAATTATAATAGGAAACCACATAATTCAAGAATAAAATTTTCATGCTTAAGGTCTTATCCTAGGTTATTCAAGGCCATTTCTAAAACACTAAGATTGTGTTCTATGCTTAGACTTATCCTTAGGGTTCTTACTAAGGCTTTCACATCCTAGTTTCCAAATGTTGACTATACCTTTCCTCTGATACCAACTATAACGACCCATACTTTACATACATTTTTAATACTTCAAAAATTGAAGCACACTTATTACAACATATGATAAAACCACAAGGGACCGTATAGGTATAGTGTCTTTAGAAACTGGGAAACATAAACAACTGGTTCATAAATCTTCTACGGTGTCTCCCATTTATTTCATCATATCTAGGGTCCCTTTTAGCATATTCTACTTAATATCCATCTTCCTGACCTGGGGAAAAGAAAACATAAAAGGGTGAGCTCAAATGCTCAGCAAGGGCAAATAAAGGAAATAAAAATCATATCATATTTTTTTTAAAATCAAAACCTGCAAAAGAGATCATAATATCTTAACATGGAATAAATCATAGAAGTGAAAATGAGATCCCCATAAAACTTGAAACTTTGTGGCATGCACACATAATCATGGAAAATCATTTCTTGTTAGTCATGACTCATTTCCAAGACTATCTTAGTGGACAAAGTCCCTTTCTGAACTGAGTTCACTCCTCATTTCAGTCCTGTATCACTGAACCGAAATAACCTTCCGTTCCAGCCATGTCTATCTCATGAGATATAAAATCTTTACCCAATGCATTGGAGGGAGATATAGGTCCCACCCATCTTATAATGAATCCTTTCTTATGTGTGCCACATAATCATAAAACATACATCATCGCATAATACATGTAACAAAAATGGGATTATTGAAACATCATGACATCATAAATCAATAGATAAAGGAATTCATAAAAATAATTCCATCACCACATAGTCAAATCAATGTAAAAATATGGATAGAAACAGAACCCTTTTATTATCTTAGATGGAAAATAATTTTGATAAAATACTTGAACTCCATTCTTGAGGAAAATATCTTTTCTACTTCAAAAACATTTTTCCTTTCATAACATGTCATACGACTTTAAAATAAAAGAAGCTGATTAAAAATAAACTTGAAAACTTGTAAAGTAAGCTTCTTGGAAATAATGTTTTAATAATCCATTCATGCCGTATAAGTTAAAAAACACATTCTTCGTACTTTTGTCGGAAAAGTCAAAAAGTACCTCGTACGAAAAAACGACAAAAGATTCCTTTCATATTCTTTAATAAAAACTCACCAAAGGGTAAAATTGGATTTAAACTATTGTAAGTGGATGGAAACAATATTACATATTGAGGGAACATGGATGTGGATGATAAAATACACCCCAGTAAATACTTACGAATAAACAATCTCGGATAAAAATGAGATTGTGATATTTCCCTTACCTTAGGTCCGATTTGCTTTTTTCGTGTCCGAAGCTCCTGTATAATGGTTTAAATAATGTTATTGACTTATTCCAGAATCATACATATTGATATGATATCATATATGGTCATATTATTAGCTTCTTGTTAGTAATATTTCATTGTTACTTGTTACTCGGGTCTTTATAACTTTTTGTTCTTATGCGTGTTTTGTCGAATAAATTCTTATTCTTATCTTTAGGTTATAGATAATTCATTTACAGAATGGTATTAGTGTAGTATATACCATATTCATTCATTCAATTCATTTATATAATCATTATGAAATGAAGATCATGTAGAACGAGTCGCATCACATCGTGGAGACGGTATTCCGTACGTACGCACGAGTGATGATATCGTTCCTATGATCGTGGAATTGTATTGGAGTATATATATATTATTTCAGTATCAATATTACTTCATAATAATCATATATAGTTACTCATTACACCATTATACCCATCCTTGTAAAGTGATTGTGGAAAATAGATTACACCACGGCGTGGAGACGGTATTCCGTACGTACGCACGCGCGGTGATTTCATTTTTCCGTAGGATGGATAGAAGGTGAATTAGGGTTGTTTCATATTTATAATAACATATCAGTATGTAAGTAATACTGATGTTATTACTTTATCATGAAACAACTAATGAAGAATATGTTGAAGAAGAAAGAAATTGAAAAGATCGGTAATGGATATTACCTCTTCTTTGGAACGCCTCTTTGAATCCTCCACTTAAGGAACTAAGATTGGTCTTTGGAGAAGACCAGGACCTCTAGGATTATTCTAGGGAAGTGTAGAGGAGAAAATGGCAGGGGTTGGCCGAGCTTGAGTGCTCAAATTGGTGTGAGGAGGAGGGGGAGGAGGTGCCCTTTTATAAGGGAGGAGAGGGGCACCTTAGGAATATCTCAAAATATTATTTTATATTAAAGTCAAAATCGGTTTATAATGGTTCCAAAGGGTCTTATTTCGAAGCTAAAGTGGGGATGGGTCGAAATACTATAAACCAATAAGATTTAGACAAGTTTAGGGTATTATTTTAACCTTATCAATTAGATTTAACTCTAAGTTAATTAATTTAACTTTTACCGTGTCTTTTTGTTTTCTTTCACTATATGGTTAATACACTTACTATAACATGCCAAACGAACCCCAAATTGTTTATTATTAATATATATATCCTTATCTAAGTCATTTGGCCGAACCTTATATTTTTAGGAATAAAATAACAATTAATAATATAATATTTGATTTAAAAACTATTTTGTGTCAATTTTGACACTATTTGATATATGATTTTTCTGAAAGTCATAACTGAATTATATGTTCGAAAAAAGTTGATTAAATAAACATTAATATATCATAGTAACCTAGAAAATTAGTGGAATTCATAAAAAGTCTCAAATTACATTTATTTTGGTGTTTATAACATCAATTATGTCAATATTTTATTAATAAGATAATTACTGCATCATCATTGTGTCATAAATAAATTAAATTATTTAATGTCTAAAAATTACAAATAAAATACCCTTATGTAGTAAATCGTTTTAGCTTTCTAATGAATATTTATAGTCGAATTTATCTTATGTATAACCCCATATTAAAAATGATTTACTTATTAAACTTTGATTTTAACTATTTTAACCCTTCTTTAAATAAATTAATAATAAATGTCCTAATCTAATCCAAGTGGGCCTAAATGGTCATATTTTATTCCTAAGTTTGTTTTTGGTCGAATTAAACTTGTCCAATAGAATTAGGACATGTGTTAGGGTAATATTGATATCATATTTACCCTATTTACTATTAACCGCGGTAAAAATAGTAAAAAGTTACTATTCACCAAAAAATTATTTTCATCTCATTGAACCACATTTTAGTCCTTGATATTAACCGTGTCTCTCGGATTTTTGAAATTCCATTCACAGAAGCGGTAAAATTATGTTTTATGCAAAATTCAGTTTTTAACCTACCACTTAGTGGTTTCACTATTCATCAAAAATTGAAAGTTTTCAGAAAAATACCAAAATTTCACCCTAGGCTAATTTCGATATTCTGAGTCCAAAAATGAAGTCCATTTTGAAAAATAAAATTTATAAAATTTCAAAAAGTGGTTATTACTATTCATAACGGCTAGTTTTAATAGCATATTGTTGTTTAGTGAAACTCGGTATTGCGTACGACGCAAGCTATCGAGGAAGGTCGCGATTGCGTGTAAAGAAAGCCAAGCAAGTGTTGTCTAGAAAAAGATTCCTTTGATGATTTATATAACATAAAAGTCTCGGGTGTTACATTCTACCCCCCTTAAAAAGAATTTCGCCCTCGAAATTCGTCACTTTGCAACAAACAGATGAGGATACTTTTCCCTCATCATATCCTCAAGCTCCCATGTAGCTTCTTCAAGTTGGTGGTTTCTCCATAAAACTTTCACCAAGCGAGTGGTCTTGTTTCGTAGGACTTTTTCGCTACGATCCAGAATCTCTATCGGCTGTTCTTCATAAGAAAGATCTTGCTCCAGCGGTACAACTTCTGAGCTGAGTACATGTGAAGGATCTGGTATGTACTTTCTCAGGAGAGATACATGGAACACATCGTGAACTTGAGAGAGATTCGGTGGAAGCGCCAATCGGTAAGCTACCTTCCCAACACGATCCAGTATTTCGAAAGGACCGATATATCTAGGGCTCAACTTCCCCTTCTTTCCAAATCTCATAACCCTCTTCCAGGGAGATATTCGTAAGAACACTTTATCACCCACTTCAAACTCTAGGTCTTTTCTTCGGTTTTCGGCATAACTTTTCTGTCGACTCTGAGCTGCTCTTATGTGTTGTTGAATAGATCTGACCTTTTCTGCCATTTCATCAGCGAGATCAGGTCCTAATAGCTTTCTTTCCCCAACTTCATCCCAGCAAGTTGGAGTCCTGCATTTCTTTCCATAGAGAGATTCATAAGGAGCCATCTGAATACTGGAGTGAAAGCTATTATTATAAGAAAATTCTACCAAAGGTAGGTGTTGATCCCAACCTCCTTTGAAATCCATAGAGCAAGCTCTCAACATATCTTCTAGGGTTTGAATTGTTCTCTCAGACTGACCATCTGTCTGGGGATGATAAGCAGTGCTGAAACTCAACTCTGTATCCAGAGTATTCTGAAGACTTCGCCAGAACTTCGAGGTAAATCTCGGATCCCGATCAGATATAATAGAAAGTGGTACTCCATGCAATCTTACCACTTACTTTACATATATCCTGGAAAGCTGATCTAGAGAGAAATCCTCTCTAATAGGAATGAAGTGTGCAGACTTTGTAAGACGATCAACTATGACCCAGATAGCATTATTGCCTTTGGATGTTTTAGGAAGTCCTGTGACAAAGTCCATAGTGATGTTTTCCCATTTCCATTCGGGTATGGGTAATGGTTGTAACATCCCCTTAGACTTTTGTCTCTCAACTTTAACTTGTTGACAAACCAAGCATCGAGAGACATATTCAGCAACATCTCTTTTCATGCCATCCCACCAGAAGTACTATTTCAGGTCCCTATACATCTTCGTGCTTCCAGGATGAATAAATAATGAAGAACTATGAGCCTCATCCAGCAGCTCCTTCTTTAATTCGGGGATGGGAGGAACACAAACCCGATTCCTGAACTTTATTATCCCATCACAATCAAGGTTGAATTCAGGAACATTTCTCACCTTCTTTTGTAACTCGGCATCTTCTTTCTGTGCCTCTTTAATCTTCACATGTATAGATGGTTGAACATTCATTTATGAAAGATAAGATTTTTCCCCTTCCATTATAATTCCAAGATCCATCCTTTGTAAATCCATAAATATTGGATCTTTTGTGATCCTCATCATGGATAAACTAGCATGGTCTTGTCGACTTAATGCATCTGCCACCTTGTTTGCTTTCCCAGGGTGGTAATGGATTGAGCAGTCATAATCCTTAATCATCTCCAACCATCTTCTTTGACGCATATTCAACTCCTTTTGTGTGAAAATATACTTTAAACTTTTATGATCAGTATAAATATCACACCTTTCACCATAAAGGTAATGCCTCAAAATCTTTAATGCAAAGATTACCGCAGCCAACTCCAAATCATGTGTTGGGTAATTTTGCTCATGGATTTTCAACTGTCGTGAGGCATAAGCTATCACCATATCATTTTGCATAAGAACACACCCCAATCCCTTCTTGGATGCGTCACTGTAGATCCCAAACCTTTCTCCACTACAAGGCAGTGTGAGCACAGGTGCACTGGATAACCTTCTTTTCAACTCCTTGAAATTCTCTTCACATTCCTCTGTCCAGACAAACTTAACTCCATTCCGAGTCAACTTGGTGAGTGGATTAGATAATCGTGAAAAATCTTTTACAAAACGTCGACAATATCCAGCCAAACCAAGAAAACTTCTGATCTCAGTTACTGTTGTTGGTCTTGACCATCTTTCGATAACCTCTTTTTTTGCTGGATCCACAGATATCCCCTCTTTTGAGATTATATGACCCAAAAATGCAACTTTTTGAAGCCAAAATTCACACTTGGTAAATTTGGCATAAAGCTTCTCCTTTCTCAGGGTCTTCAATATAATTCTCAAGTGATCTTCATGCTCTTCCTTGCTCTTTGAATAGACAAGAATATCGTCTATAAAGACTACCACAAATTGATCAAGATAGTCTCTAAAGACTCTATTCATTAGATCCATGAAGATAGCAGGGGCATTAGTAAGACCAAATGACATAACTATAAATTCATAGTGTCCATACCTTGTACGGAAAGCCGTCTTTGGTATATCCTCCCCTTTGACCCTTAATTGATGATACCCTGAACGAAGATCAATCTTGGAAAAGTATTGAGCTCCGCGTAGTTGGTCAAATAAGTCATCAATGCGTGGGAGAGGATATTTGTTCTTGATAGTGATCTTGTTAAGTTCTCGATAATCAATGCAAAGTCTCATTGATCCATCTTTCTTCTTAACAAATAGAACAGGTGCTCCCCAAGGTGACGCACTAGGGCGTATGAATCCCTTATCAAGATTCTCTTGGAGTTGCTTCTTCAATTCCTGCAACTCAATTGGGGCCATTCTATAAGGTGTCTTTGAAATAGGCAAAGCACCCGGTACGAGTTCTATTGAAAACTCAACTTCACGATTTGGTGGAAGACCCGGCAATTCCTCCGGAAAGACATCATCAAACTCCCGTACAATGGGAATATTCTTAATCGTGAGTTTCTCACCAACCATTTGAGATAAATAACCTTCATTTAGTGGAATCAATACCCATAAGATGGAAGAAATTTCAACTGGAAGGTTATGTTCATCCTTGCATTGATAGACGATCGTAGATTGATCTGGAATATGAAATGTGACTTCCCTTCTTTGGCAATCGATATGAGCTCCATGTAGAGAAAGCCAATCCATGCCATGAATCACATCAAATTCCACTAAAGGAAGGATCACAAGATTTGCAGGAATCACTTTCCCACAAACTTCGATCGGAGAAGAATTATAGACTTTTGATGCGATTGATGTGCCATTAGGTGTTGTCACAGCTAACTCAACATCTAATTGTTGAGGTAATACGGTGATATCCTTAGAAAAGTCTTCAGAAATAAAAGAGTGGGTGGATCTAGAATCAAATAAAACATTTGCTACTTTAGAGTGGATGGTAAGTGTACCTTTCACCACATCGTTATCGTACTCCACATTGCTGATAGAAATTGCATGTGACTTTCCTTTGTCTTTAGCCTTATGATTTTGTTGACGTCGACCATCATCATCAACCCTTGGATTTGGGCATTGATTGGCATAATGCCCCATCTCCTTGCACTTGAAACATTGAAGTGTAGTAAGTTCATTCTGTGTATCCCTTCCTTTGTTTGCGTCATTAGACATCTTCTTCCCATTATCACGGCATTCAAATGCCCGATGACCTTCTTTTCCACATTTAAAACATTTACTTGTCCCTTTAAGACAACTCCCTCCATGTTTCTTTCCACACTTTGAGCAGAAGGAAAAGCTCATCTTCTTTTCCGTGTGCTCTTTAGATTTTTCTTTGAATTCCATCTTCCTCTTCTTATCAAACCCATGTGACTGATGGGTTACTCCAATCTCCATCTCGACTTTGAGAGCACATCGAACGATTTCCTCGTAGCTATTGAAGTCCCTTATGGCTAACGCCCTTCGAAGACTTGGTTTTAAGCCGCTAAAGAATCGATCGATCTTACTCTCAGGTTGGATAATAATACCAGAAGCGTACCTTGCAAGTCTTGTAAAATTTGCTTCATAGGTACCAACAGATTCATCATCCCTTTGCTTCAGTTCAAGAAACTCTTTCTCCATCTTTGTTCGGAGAATACGAGGGAAGTACTTATTGAAAAATAAGTTCTTGAACTCGTCCCATTCCATAGACTCAATTTCATCCCTTTGCCTCGTATTCTTAACAAGATTCCACCATTGATCAGCATCTCCTTCCAAACGATACACTGCTAGGATGACTTTATCATGCTCAGAACATTGAAGAACTGAAAATATCTTTTCAGTAGTACTAATCCATTGTTCAGCAACTAATGGATCAGTAGACCCGCTGAAAGAAGATGGACGCTGCCTCATGAAGGATTCAACAGAATGTTGCTCCCTCCTTTGCTCGTTTGGAAATCCTGCATGATTCATAGCTTCAGAAAGTTGTGTGAGCATGGCTACAAGATTTTGCATTCCAGCTCCCATATCGTTTGTTTGCTCAGGGGGACAATCATTGCATTGCCCATCGTATTCCGCATTAACATGGTTCCTTCGGGTTCCAGCCATTGACTAAAACCAAGAAGAATAGTGTGAGCAACACTAATTATAATAGGAAACCACATAATTCAAGAATAAAATTTTCATGCTTAAGGTCTTATCCTAGGTTATTCAAGGCCATTTCTAAAACACTAAGATTTTGTTCTATGCTTAGACTTATCCTTAGGGTTCTTACTAAGGCTTTCACATCCTAGTTTCCAAAGGTTGACTATACCTTTCCTCTGATACCAACTATAACGACCCATACTTTACATACATTTTTAATACTTCAAAAATTGAAGCACACTTATTACAACATATGATAAAACCACAAAGGACCGTATAGGTATAGTGTCTTTAGAAACTGGGAAACATAAACAACTGGTTCATAAATCTTCTACGGTGTATCCCATTTATTTCATCATATCTAGGGTCCCTTTTAGCATATTCTACTTAATATCCATCTTCCTGACCTGGGGAAAAGAAAACATAAAAGGGTGAGCTCAAATGCTCAGCAAGGGCAAATAAAGGAAATAAAAATCATATCATATTTTTTTGAAAATCAAAACCTGCAAAAGAGATCATAATATCTTAACATGGAATAAATCATAGAAGTGAAAATGAGATCCCCATAAAACTTGAAACTTTGTGGCATGCACACATAATCATGGAAAATCATTTCTTTTCAGTCATGACTCATTGCCAAGACTATCTTAGTGGACAAAGTCCCTTTCTGAACTGAGTTCACTCCTCATTTCAGTCCTGTATCACTGAACCGAAATAACCTTCCGTTCCAGCCATGTCTATCTCATGAGATATAAAATCTTTACCCAATGCATTGGAGGTAGATATAGGTCCCACCCATCTTATAATGAATCCTTTCTTATGTGTGCCACATAATCATAAAACATACATCATCGCATAATACATGTAACAAAAATGGGATTCTTGAAACATCATGACATCATAAATCAATAGATAAAGGAATTCATAAAAATAATTCCATCACCACATAGTCAAATCAATGTAAAAATATGGATAGAAACAGAACCCTTTTATTATCTTAGATGGAAAATAATTTTGATAAAATACTTGAACTCCATTCTTGAGGAAAATATCTTTTCTACTTCAAAAACATTTTTCCTTTCATAACATGTCATACGACTTTAAAATAAAAGAATCTGATTAAAAATAAACTTGAAAACTTGTAAAGGAATCTTCTTGGAAATAATGTTTTAATAATCCATTCATGCCGTATAAGTTAAAAAAAACATTCTTCGTACTTTTGTCGAAAAAGTCAAAAAGTACCTCGTACGAAAAAACGACAAAAGATTCCTTTCATATTCTTTAATAAAAACTCACCGAAGGGTAAAATTGGATTTAAACTATTGTAAGTGGATGGAAACAATATTACATATTGAGGGAACATGGATGTGGATGATAAAATACACCCCAGTAAATACTTACGAATAAACAATCTCAGATAAAAATGAGATTGTGATATTTCCCTTACCTTAGGTCTGATTTGCTTTGTTCGTGTCCGAAGCTCCTGTATAATGGTTTAAATAATGTTATTGACTTATTCCAGAATCATACATATTGATATGATATCATATATGGTCATATTATTAGCTTTTTGTTAGTAATATTTCATTGTTACTTGTTACTCGGGTCTTTATAACTTTTTGTTCTTATGCGTGTTTTGTCGAATAAATTCTTATTATTATATTTAGGTTTTAGATAATTCATTTACAGAGTGGTATTAGTGTATTATATACCATATTCATTCATTCAATTCATTTATATAATCATTATGAAATGAAGATCATGTAGAACGAGTCGCATCACATCGTGGAGACGGTATTCCGTACGTATGCACGAGTGATGATATCGTTCCTATGATCGTGGAATTGTATTGGAGTATATATATATTATTTCAGTATCAATATTACTTCATAATAATCATATATAGTTACTCATTACACCATTATACCCATCCTTGTAAGGTGATGGTGGAAAATAGATTACACCACGGCGTGGAGACAGTATTCCGTACGTACGCACGCGCGGTGATTTCATTTTTCCGTAGGATGGATAGAAGGTGAATTAGGGTTGTTTCATATTTATAATAACATATCAGTATGTAAGTAATACTGATGTTATTACTTTATCATGAAACAACTAAAGAAGAAGAAGTTGAAGAAGAAAGAAATTGAAAAGATCGGTAATGGATATTACCTCTTCTTTGGAACGCCTCTTTGAATCCTCCACTTAAGGAACTAAGATTGGTCTTTGGAGAAGACCAGGACCTCTAGGATTATTCTAGGGAAGTGGAGAGGATAAAATGTCAGGGGTTGGCCGAGCTTGAGTGCTCAATTTGGTGTGAGGAGGAGGGGGAGGAGGTGCCCTTTTATAAGGGAGGAGAGGGGCACCTTAGGAATATCTCAAAATATTATTTTATATTAAAGTCAAAATCGGTTTATAATGGTTCCAAAGGGTATTATTTCAAAGCTAAAGTGGGGATGGGTAGAAATCCTATAAACCAATAAGATTTAGACAAGTTTAGGGTATTATTTTAACCTTATCAATTAGATTTAACTCTAAGTTAATTAATTTAACTTTTACCGTGTCTTTTTGTTTTCTTTCACTATATGGTTAATACACTTACTATAACATGCCAAAAGAACCCCAAATTGTTTATTATTAATATATATATATCCTTATCTAAGTCATTTTGCCGAACATTATATTTTTAGGAATAAAATAACAATTAATAATATAATATTTTATTTAAAAACTATTTTGTGTCAATTTTGACACTATTTGATATATGATTTTTGTGAAAGTCATAACAGAATTATATGTTCGAACCAAGTTGATTAAATCAACATTAATATATCATAGTAACCTAGAAAATTAGTGTAATTCATAAAAAGTCTCAAATTACATTTATTTTGGTGTTTATAACATCAATTATGTCAATATTTCATTAATAAGATAATTACTGCATCATCATTGTGTCATAAATAAATTAAATTATTTAATGTCTAAAAATTACAAATAAAATACCCTTATGTAGGAAATATTTTTATCTTTCTAATGAATATTTATAGTCGAATTTATCTTATGTATAACCCCATATTAAAAATGATTTACTTATTAAACTTTGATTTTAACTATTTTAACCCTTCTTTAAATAAATTAATAATAAATGTCCTAATCTAATCCAAGTGGGCCTAAATGGTCATATTTTATTCCTAAGTTTGTTTTTGGTCGAATTAAACTTGTCCAATAGAATTAGGACATGTGTTAGGGTAATATTGATATCATATTTACCCTTAATTACCCTATTTACTATTAACCGCGGTAAAAATAGTAAAAAGTTACTATTCACCAAAAAATTATTTTCATCTCATTGAACCACATTTTAGTCCTTGATATTAACCGTGTCTCTCGGATTTTTGAAATTCCATTCACAGAAGCGGTAAAATTAAGTCTTATGCAAAATTCAGTTTTTAACCTACCACTTTGTGGTTTCACTATTCATCAAAAATTGAAAGTTTTCAGAAAAATACCAAAATTTCACCCTATGCTAATTTCGATATTCTGAGTCCAAAAATGAAGTCCATTTTGAAAAATAAAATTTATAAAATTTCAAAAAGTGGTTATTACTATTCATAATGGCTAGTTTTAATAGCATATTGTTGTTTAGTGAAACTCGGTATTGCTTACGACGCAAGCTATCGAGGAAGGTCGTGATTGCGTGTAAAGAAAGCCAAGCAAGTGTTGTGTAGAAAAAGATTCCTTTGATGATTTATATAACATAAAAGTCTCGGGTGTTACATTGGCCGAACCAAAGGCTTGAATGGTGTGGGTAAGGTGGTAGAGGTGGGGGCCTTTTATAAGAGGAGTGGAGGGGCACTCTTGGAAAGTTATAAAAGGTTACTTTATTATAAAATGCTTTTCGGA
>CAUJRU010004108.1:0-23165 GCA_963277665.1 Viscum album | reverse complement strand
CATCTTTATAAGTTTTGGAGGCTATGGGAAGTTCTAATTCAACATATTCTTCTTTCTCCCCTCCCATGGATTTCTAACCCCTTGTGATCACCCAAGGAGGAACATGATGTAATCTCGAGATTTGTTTTTTGTAATATTTGAATGGTATTTTAAATTTAATGTTTGTTTTTTTTTCATCATCCTCTCTTCTTATTTAATTGAGTTATGTATTGTTATGACATACTCAACTCATATGATCATGTTTGGGGGTACCCTTTCGTGTGATGTTTCACACACCATTTACCATTTCTTCCTTTCTCTTTTAATTGCTGTGTTTGTGTGGTTCATATTGATAAATTGAACTCTCATAAACATTGTAAAGTCCATGTACATTTATTTCATGGTATCACAAAAAATAACATACAAACTTGGATAGCACATCGAGTTCTTCATGTGTTTTCTTGGTGAGTTTCGGTTATGAAGTTGAACACAAATCACTCAATCATCGGTGGTATCTGGTGAATCATTGTGTGTTTCTAAATAAACTCTAGAAGGTATCCTAGTATAAAATCAGTAACATTATGGTTATAGTTATTACAAACCAAGTATTAAAAGATCTAAACCCTATCTCTTGAAGCGATGAAGGATGAGCATCACGAGACTTCCCTGGGTTGATCACGTTTAATTACTTTTTGTTAACTTCCACTTTGTTTTTATCACTTTCATCTTTATTTTGGCATATTAAATCATAAAATACCAAGTTTTCCAAAATATCATTCTCCTTATATTTTTATAATTGTAACATTATTTTTGAATTAATGATCTAAGGCACCATCGAGAGACGACCTGGGGTTCCTGCTATGCTACAGAGATTTCAGTAAAACTAAACATCTAATTTGACGCGCTCGACAACGCGATCACCTCCATTTCCCAAATTTCATAATCATGGAAAATCACAAATGTAAATTAGAATTTGGATGGATTTTAACATTGCAACTATTGAAAAAATTTCATCGTATTCAATGTCTTGATGTTGTTTAAACCATTTTGCAACCAGTCCTGCCTTATAGGTACCAACTTGTCCTTCTATGTCCAGTTTCTTCTTGAATACTAATTTGAAACCAATAGGATTTATATCTACTATAGGGTCTACCAAAATCTATACTTAGTTTTGGTACATGGAATACATTTCTGAATTCATGGTCACTTTCCACTTAGAAACATTTGCGCCACTTACTGCTACCTTATAGGTTTAAGGATCATTATTATCAACTAATAATGAGTCACCATCCTCAATGACTATAAAACCATATCATTCTGATTCTCTAACCTATCTAGTAATCCTACATAATAATTGTGTCTTTGGAATAATTTCTTCTTCCACAGGCCTTTGTGGAATTTTTTCCAGTGCCAACTCTTGTGTATCTTGATATTGGATTTCATCGAAGTCTATCTCACTCCTACTATCTCTTTTAGAGATAAGATTCTCCTCAAGAAATGTTGGATTTCTATCAACCACGACCTTTTTTTATGAATAATTGTATAGGTATTATCCATTTGTTTCTTTGGGATATCTTATAAAGATACATTCTGTGTCTCGTGGTGCAGGCTTATTACTTGAAGAGGCCTTAACAGATGCTTCACAACCCCACACATGTAAGTAAGACAACACATGCTTCTTTCTATTTTTTAATTTGTATGGTATACCATCTGTATCTTTATTTGGCACTCGTTTTAGTACGTATGCTATTGTTTGTAAGGTATATCCCCAAAAGGATAATAGAATACTCACATGACTCATCATTGATGACACCATGTCCAACAAGGTGTGGTTCCTCCTTTCATTTACACCATTCCACTAAGGTTTATAAGGAGGAGTGATTTGAGATAATATCTCGAACTCCCATAAATAATCAATGAAGTCTTGATTAAGATATTCTCCACCATGATCATATTGGAGTTTCTTAATCTTCTTACCAATCTATTCTCAACTTTAATCATGTATTCCTTGAATTTATCAAAAGATTTTGAATTATACCTCATTAAGTAGACATGTTCATATCTATTGAAATCATCAGTAAAAGTTATGAAGTATGAGTACTCACTCCTTGCCTCAACAGGAAATGGTCCACACATATCGGTATGAACTAATTCAATAATCTCTTTAGACCTTTCACATTTCCCACTAAATGGGTCTTTGGTCATTTTTTCTTATAAACATGTGTGACATACACCAAGTGGTTTTAGTTCAAAAGAATCTAAATATCCATCTTGATTTAATTTTGTCAAGTGCTTTTCATTTACATGACCTAGCTAATGATTCTAAAGATGGATGTGGTATGAGTCATGTGAATTAACTTCGTTATTGATTTTCATTACTTGGTTTGTGTAATACAACACATAAATACTATTATTTAAATTTCTCATACCATAAAAAATGTTATCTTTATAAAACAAGAAACATTTATTCCCAAATTTGAAAATAAATCCATTTGTATCTAGTCTGGATATAGAAATAATGTTTTGGTAATTGAATCCACATAATAACAACCCTTTAAAACTAAGATCATTCTGATCGGCAATGTGAGGTGGAATTCCCTGATAGTTGTAGCAGCAAGTTTAGCTCCATTGGTTGATCGTAAATCTACCCCCCCCCCCCCTCAATCAATATTTTTAAATCTACTTATTTCATGTATTTTAATACATATTTGATCACCAAAATATTTATCTAATGTCCAATTTATAGAAACAAATAAATTGCACTCGATAACAAACTTAATTAAATATTCCCCTTGCTTCTTTGGATGGGTGCAATTTTTTTTTCTAGTGGCTCTTCTTTTCACATGAAAAACAAATAGTGTCATGTTCCATTATTTTACACTTGATCTTCCTATTCTTTGAAGGTTGTAAAGAATCTTTGAGCTTAAATCTCTTTGATTTCTCTTTCCATTTGTTCACCATAAGGACGGGAGGCTTTTCAAGCTTCATATCCTTATCTATTTGGAAAAGGAGAGTAAGAAGATCTAGAGGAGACTTATCAATGTTGTTCATATTAAAATTTACAACAAAGTTGGATAAGATCTGAGGGAGTGATGCCAGAATAAGATCGGTGCCCAGTTCTTTAGGGATTTTAAACCCTAAAACCTTTAGGAACTCAATGTACCCAATGATCTTGACTGTATGAGGCCCATCTGAAGAACCCTCTCCAAGCTTGCTAAGAAATAGTGTCTTTGATATCTCAAATTGTTCCTATCTAGATATATCTCCTGGTAAAGGCCACAGAGGTTCTCAAGCATGCTATACCCATCCATGTTTTCATGAGACTTCATGACTTCACAATACATAGATGAAAGCATCAAACATTGAACGTCAACTGCATTGCTCAAAAAAAATTGTAGACAAGGAACTCTTAATCCCTTTCCTCCTTAGCATGCAGATTAGGCATTAATGATTCTAGCATGTAAGATTTTGTTCATGGTGTAGCAAAGTCCAAAAGCGTCTAAACCACTCCTGGAAGTTATTTCCAGTTAGGAGGTTGTCTTTCTCTATTATTGATCGTAGGGATAGTATGGATGATGAACTTGTCATTTTATTCTACAATTAAAAAGATCATATTATTAATACTTTTCTTGATTTAAAATTAGGTGAGATGTAATAAATTAAATGTTTTTATTAAATCTCCCACAATTTTATCAGGTCCTAATAGCCCTGATCACCATTGAATTTGGAATGTATAGTTTATTTAACATTCTAGTTGCAATGATCCCCATTAATTTTCTTAATGATCCATACTTTGGCCATGAAAACTATAAGAAAGTAATTTGGTAGGCAGTCTTTCCAACTATGGACTTGCAGCTCCTTGATTTGTTGAGTGGATTCCCCTATCTAGAAATCCTGACTTGGATTTCCTCAACACTTTCCTCCAAATTTGTATTGAATAGACTTTATCCATTAAACTCAATACAAGTTTGGTTAAGTCAACCCAAAACTCTCATGTGATTACCCCAATAAAAGTAAGTGTCTAGACTTTGGTCATGTACTACACTTAGTTCTATGGTTTCATTCTCAATCAAGTAATGGAAAGATTAATCTTAATTAATATTAGGTTGAGGGATTTTAATTAATTTATACATAAATTTTATCTTATTTTATCCTTTACATGTCTTGTTAATATTAAGTGGATGTTACTTAATTAATCAACCATGTTGGATAAAACATTTACACATAATTCATTTATTTAATTTATATCTTTTCATATTAATTCATTCATTTATGTGGTTGTGGTCTTGCATATATAAAATAAATAATGCATAGATAGAAATAAATAAATAAATTAAATGACCCAATCATGAGCTTATCTAACAGTTGATTTAATGAGAGGACATTAAATCAACCTATGACATAGGGGAATAACTCCACTTGTTAGTCGTGGAATGAGTTACATCATTCCACCTGTATATATGTGTATCACTGAGTTTGCATCATCATGGTTTCATCTTGAACTGTCTCCACGTCCTTGGGATGCTTCATTAATTACAAGTATTTATTACTCACATGCAGGTGAGGGGAACTAAAGTATTGGTTAAAGGGGATTACATAAATATTTTTGAACACATAGATCCAACATAATAATAGAGCGGAGGATGACTCACAGACCATAATTTAATTTAATATTAAATAATTGAAAACTCATGCAGGAAATTAAATTAAATAAATGTCAACATATACATAGGTCTTGGTCAAACTCATGATCGTTCATACATGAAACAAATATACAAAAGTAACCAGCTAGAATTCATTTCTTTATTTGTTCTTTATTATTAAGATAAATATGATTGCATTAATTAATTAATTAATTAATTATCATTCATCTTAATGATCATCCGATCTTAATTGGAGATGTTCGCCATTTATGGAATTCATGGAAAATAAACAAAAAAATCAATAATGATGTATTAATTACAATAAATTAATTGAGTATTTAATATTATTTAAAATCATTATTAAATTATCAAACATGAATTTGTGTGTCAATCAATAAAATAAGGTTTTAATGCTGAAATTTTCAATTTAATATAATTTTTAATTATGTCCTTTAATGGGAGACTACACGGTATGTACATTCCAGCTACATGTCGTGTACCTCGGTTGCTATGTATCTGAGTCACATGCCTAGGGCTTAGGCATGTTAATTCAGTCGGACTACATGATGTGTTCATGTCAACTATATGGCGTGTACACGTTAACTACATGTCATGTATCTACTTGTCGTGTACCAGGTTGGACCGGTCAACACGCAGCGTACAATAAATGCACCGCATTTAATTAATTGCTTGGCATATCCAGGTACAATGTGCATGGGTACACGAAGTGTACTCTGAATACACATTGTGCAACCCAGTTTTATCAGCCAAAAATTTGGAACTTCCCGATGACATCTCTGGTCATTCTTCATTTATTATTAAATCCTTAAAAAATGAAACACTAAACGAATATGATTAATATTTCAAATCATATTAATTCAAATCAGATTAAAGATCAAATAATAAGAAATGAAAACTCTACCACGATTGTGTATGGATCAACAATAAAATAAATAATTATAAATTTAAATGTAACCTCTCAAGGCCTGAGTCCTTTAAGGCCTTCGGGCCACCCATGCCTTCGGGCTAGTAAGGCCTTCAGGCCACCTTTAGTGCGGATGCAAACCAGACAACCTACAAGGACCAAACTCTATAGGAGGATGAGAAAGGAGCTTTCACCAGAGTAGAAGCTACACGGATTTCAAGAATGAGAAGGTATGGCACCTACCATCGGGACAAGCTTGTTCATATATGGGATAGCCTAGCCGAACAGCCATGCGAAGGTGGAGAGTTGATTTCACAATGAAGATGATGGGAGGAGCAGTTCCAAGTAATTAGTCTGGGTTGTATGTAATGTTTTAAGCCTACGAGCAATGAATTCCTCTAAGGCCTATAGGGCCATGTAATACTTACATCTACGGGCATTGTAAGGGTTCCATCTCACCCCTTGAAAGGTGGATTATCAAAAATCAATAAAAAATGAAGGCCTTCAGAACATTGGATAGAATGTAATCTCTATCTGATACCACTTGATTATGGGAGCAGCGGAAGAATGTGGTGGTTGGTGATATATTATGTGAGAAATAATTAATTAATTAATTAATTAATTTTATTAATATCTGAATAAAAAAATATATGGGCTTATGAACTTTCTTTGTTGATGATTATTGATCATCCGAAAAGACCCTTTCGAATTACCTTCATTGTGTTGTGAGGATACAATGATAGAATCTCTCATGTAGTGATCCACATGTGCTCCAATTATCTCTGAGTATCATCACTCGGTCACCATGTGCTAGCGTGGAAAATCGAATGTATTTTGTTGTTCGTTCTTGATCACTTGTTCTTTAGTCTTGAAGAAATCTCTCTTGCACTTCTCATTATTGAGAGGGAGAGAGGATTCAAGAGAGAATTTGTTGTGCACAACAATTCTCTATTCTCAATTTTTGGATGTAATATACAATAGATATAATTTTCTATTTATAGAGTTAGGGCTTAGGTTAAAATATTATTTAATTGCATATTTGTCATTAAATAACATTTAAAACCCTTAATAAACCCAATGTCACATAATAATAATATCATTATTATTATTTTGTGGTACGTGTCAACTTGTACAATAATAAATATTATGTAATGGTCTTGTTAGTTAATATTTGTCACCAGACTCGGTTTTGATCCATTCAAACTCCTCTAGCATTTATTCAACAACTGAATAAATATTTTATTCATAAATAAATATTTTATTCACAATCTAGAAAATAAATATTTATTAAAAATATTCAATAAATAAAATAAATATTTTATTCACACTCCAGTGAATGAATATTTTATATATATTCACGTAATCAAATAAATTATTTATTAATAAACAAATAATTATTTATTACCTTGTGAATATTAGCGATCAATAAAACTTGAATAAAATTATTCCTTGATCTTGAGAATAATATTTATTCCAATAATTAAATTCAAATAGAATTTAATTGAGATCAATGTAGACACTTAGTGTGTGGGCCTCTAGGATTCTTTCTCATTGGCATTAGGTGGGTTTTCCTAAAAGTCCAATATTAATATCTTACAACGAGTCAAGGCACCCAAGAGAAAGAATTTAATTTCGCAATGACGACAATCACATATGAACATTCACTATATAATGTAATCCATTTGTCTTAATATCTCATCAGACAGGTTGCACATCTATGTCACCAACCTATATGGTTGATACATCTTTCTTTGACTATCTGAAATGAACACGTCGTTACACCATGTCCATGAAATTTAGGGTGACAGTTCTATTTCAATCAAAGGGTTGAGATATAAGCTTCCATAAATATGGAAGGGACAAATCCTTCCTTGACTTATCCATTAATGACATGTCACTCATGATGCACCCAACATATCCAACTTCACCATGAAAAGTTATCATCATGATTTACGAAATACATCTAAGTACACGAGTTGTAACATGTATTAATAATAATCTCAAAGCCTAAGGACCATCACACATGCTCATGAATAGGAATATCTGATGACAGCAAAACATGCAGAATTCCTACTGGCGGGTCTGTTCTCATAATCTTCCATCTTTGAGATTATCAAGTGTGAACTTCATGAGAATAAGCGTCATCTGCTTACAAGTACTCTCACCTGATAGTCTGTGTACTATGTGTCTCATCATAGTACGTTATCCAACTGTAGAACATTATTTAAGAATATTTCCATAGAACATCAAGGTTCTCATCATAGCGGGGAACTGTTGTGACATTATCAATGCCACATATACTCTAGGAAATTATTACATTAGAGTCATGCAAAACAATAAATAATATTTAATAAATAGTTTTATTAATATTCAATACATCAAATATACATGTAATCAAAGTACAAAAAGTTGGTCTTAGGATACTAACTCCAACGGTTAAGCCTCCTATGCTTGAATTAAGTACTTTTAAGCACTTAAGTGAACCGGGATCACCTAATGACTACGTCGCCAAGTGGTGAAGACTTTGGTTGAGCTAAAGAGGGACCTCTAGGTGGTCCTGGGATGTGAGACGAGTTGTGGAATAGCCTAGGTTGGATTTCTAGGGCTATTGGGCAGGCATGAGAGGCTTGGGGTCAAGTGATAACAAGCAAGATGGTCGTGCATCTCGTGAGGGTTGTGGGAGTTTTCAGGACTTGGCATTGGGATTCCAAGGGGTTTTGGATTGGAATCGGACCCCCCCCCCCCCCCCGTATTAGGGCTAGGGTCAGGTAATTGTTATGGCTTGGGATGGTCTCTGGGAAGTGGGGTTGTAACATCCCAGGTAAATAAAGAATAAAGAATTTTCAAATTTATTAATATTTATGAATTAAATATTAATTTTACTTTAAAGGGGTTTCTATGTTCGATAGCGTACCTGATATGCAACAAAGAGTTTCATTGAAATCTTACATTGCACACTAGTAATAAAATAATATTATTTTAAATGGTAGTTAACACATAGCTGTTGTATTGGCGGGAATGGATAGAAATAACTAAAATATGATTATATATGTTTTTAAATGTTTTTACATTTATCCAATAAAAGATAAAGGATTAAAATACGAAAAAAATTCAATTTTAGGCTTTTATACCCTAATTTTCACTAAAGGTTCACTTATCGCCTTTTGATGGAGAATCGTCACTAAATATAGTTTTGATCACTCTTATACATTATATTGGACCAAATATAACTCTTTTTAAAATCGGGACATCAAAATTTACTTTGTGTAAATTTTTGGTATTTTTCCGATAGAGTTCATTTTTTAATGAATAGTGAAAAAATGTTATATTTTAATTCAAAACCTCTTTTTAATCTAATTTATTTCTATGATTAGATTATCTTTTGAATTTGTTTTAAAGTTAAATTAGAATATATTTTTACCATTTAATCCAATGGTGGTCATTGGAATCAATTTCACTTTGAAATTGGACTTAAACTAGTATCAATCTTTTGATACTTATTATTTCATAAAAACACACTATTTGTCATGACAGCGGGAATTAATTATTAAATTAATTAATGTGACTTATATGATTTGAATTTTTTAAAATAGACATCATTTTTGAATTCAGAATATCAAATATATCTTAGGGTGAAGTTTTGGTATTTTTCTGAAAAACTTCAATTTTTGATGAATAGTGAAACCACTAAGTGGTAGTTAAAGAAACTGATTTTTCGTTTAAATGAAACTTTGTCACTTCTGTGATTTTATTTTCAAAAATCCGACATACATGGTTTTCATTAAGAAGTAAAATGTGGTTCAATGCGATTAAAATATTTTTTTTGGTGAATAGTGACTTTTAAGTTCTTAATCGCGATTAGGGGTAATTAGTGTAGTTTAAGGTAAAATTAATGTTTTAATAAAATGAGATGAGATTGAAACATGTCCTACCCTCATTTTATGTGTCATGGCTGACCAAGACAATCCATGGGTCAACTTGGGGACCCCATGGAGCCACTTTGGTTGGGAAATGACATAAATAACTTTTTATTAAATGTTAAAGTAAAAATGACACAAACATGAGATGTTTTACTAAAACAATTTTTACATGGGGTTATACAAGTCATATTTTTTACTATAAATATTCATTAGAAAGATAAAAAGATTTCCTACATCATGATATTTTTTTTATAATTTTTAGACGTTAAATATATTAAATTATTTATGACATCATGATGATGCAGCGATTACCTCATTAATAAAGGATTTAAATAAAATGAAATGATAATGTAAAATCTATGACCTACGCATGTCTAAAACCTATTGGATGTGTGGATTTAGAACCCTTATCATCTTACCCTCAAATTATATCAATGTGGGACCTTTTGAATCCGAAACTCATTTTAAAATAAAGTAACTTTTCTTTACTTTCCAAGAGTGCCCCTCCTCTCCTCTTATAAAAGGCCCCCATCTCTACCTCCTTACCCACACTCCCAAAACCTTTGGCTCGGCCAACCCCTGCCCATTTTGGATCTCCACATCCCTATCTTACTCCTTGAAGCCTCACTTTGGGCAGAAGTCTTCTCAATGAAGCCTTTGAGCTCAAATCTAAGAGAGTTACCCGATTTTAAGGTAATGTCTTCTTTTGAGTCCTTTTGTTTTATTTTGCTTCTCCAACCCCCTAAACTCTTTTTATTCATTTCTTTTGTAACAACTCCAATATCTTGCATATACTAGGATGTTGTTATAAGAAGGATTCGAGCTACACTTACACACACCTATGTCTAATGGTTAAATAACATATTGTTTCTGTGGATGGCGAATTTCTGCCTCACGAAACGATGATTGTTCGATATTCTTCTAACACCTTCAAAGGTGGACATTAAGATGTCACTATATTTATATATGATATATAATATGTTTATGTTTTCCTTAAGCTTCTGTATTTTTCATTTGTGGTTTACCTTTATGGTTTCCATTGTGGGTAAACACGATAATTTCATTTTAGGAAGTGCGGACTACCGTCCCCTCAAAGTGATGTGATTTGTTAATGCCATATGTGGGACGTATAAAGGATGTATTTAAAGTTATTATATATGATGTTATACTGTAATTATAATATACCTCTATATCAATATTATTTCTTTCCATTAAAGTAAGAGATATAAATGAAAGTAGCGTTCATGCGTACGTACGGCTTACCGTCTCCATGAACGGTGCATTTCATTTCTTATCCCCAAATGTAATGTACTATTATAAGTACATATATATATAATGGATATATATGATGAATGTTACATCTAAATTATTAATATAATTCTGGAATTAAAATATACATACCTCTCATTTAGTTTTAATTCCATTAATATGACAAAGAAATGAAAGTAGCGTTCATGCGTATGTACGGCTTACCGTCTCCATGAACGGTGCATTTCATTTCTTACCTCTAAATGATTATGTTATATTATAAATACGTGTATATGCTAGATATATATGATATATATGATATACAAATCAGGAATGTCATTCTGGATATAAATAACCTTTGACCACACGAACAACATGTAATTGTAAGAAGTCCACTTTCAACTTAAGAACCAAATACCGACAAAACAAAAATTATTAACTTAATGATTACATAATGTTTATAACATGGAAATAAGTGATATAAAAGAAATAATAAGCTTGAAAAAGGTTCTTAAGCAAGTAGAAATTAACTCAAGTTTATTATTCAGGACGTTAAAGAACGATCGAGTCAAGTCGGACCCGAGGTAAGGGACTTCGTCTCAATCTCCTTTCATTGAGGCATATTTCGTTTTATACACAACTTTATTTTATATGGTGTATAAACCCCTTTGACTTTTACTTTTATACAAAAGGAATCTTTTTCTAGGAATCGTTTTACAAAACGACAAAAAGGAATGTTTCTTTTAACATACGCGGTGACAACGACTTTTTCAGCCGCCGCGAGTATTATTTGGTCTTTGGCTTCCTCAACAAGCCGTAATGTTTTTAAAATGAAATAAATACCATATAATCTTTTATGTATTTTGGTATTGAAAATGGTTTTTATAATGGATTTGTTATGTCAATATATTTGAGTGATATATTGTGATCAAAGTGTGGAAATGTTTTCTTTCTATTATGTTTGTTTTATGTCTTATGATTTTATAATGGTACTTGGACATTTGACGGGTGGTTACGTGATAAACCATATGACGAGTGGTGCCATGAATACCAGGATGGGTGGTTACGTTATAACCTCCAATGCATTGGGTATGGAAGTCGTCCGTATGGTTATTCCATTAAGTATGTATGGAAGTTGGCCGTAAGGCTATTCCATTAAGTGATATGTGTGGAAGTCGACCGTATGGTTATTCCACTTAAGTATGTTTATATCCCAAGTTACCTTTATATGTTATGTGATATTTTTATGGGTTTTATGGTAATCTTTTGGTTACAACAGGGTAAGTAATGATCTTTTATTTAGTGAAGATTTTTTACTACTTCATAAAGGTGAAAAGTATTACTTTGATAAAGTATACATGGTTTACTTGTTGTTTTGATAAACTAACAGTTTTCATTCTTTGTGTATCCCTTACTGAGCTCTTTATGCTCACCCCAAGTTTTTTTGAAATATTTTTCACAGGACCTAATGTGGAATAGGGTCAAGGATGGGATCAAGGGAAAGTCATGCTATATAAAACATGGAACTAGACATGTTTCTTTTTAAGAGTTTTTTTTTTATTTTATGGAACATAGTAGAAGTGTCTACTTTGTAATCTTTTGAGATGTAATAGCTATGTCCTAATTCTCTAAAACTCTAAACCTGAAAAGATCCTCAATGTGAATTATTCATTTAATTCAATATTAAGATATATTTAAGGTCGGGGCCTTATAGTTGGTATCAAAGGTCAGTTTAGACAACTTTAGGAGTTAGAAAATTGTTAAATTATAAGTTAATTTATGGTATGACCGAAATGATATAGCATTTAAAGATTACCATGTTGCTTCGCCTAAGATATTTCTGTGTTCAGAATAGTTTTCTGTAGAGGAAACAAAGCAGCTATGTTGGGATGACATCAGGAGGAAGACAACCTTCCAAATCAGCAACCTGAGATGGTTGGAATCGGAACTGAACAGTTTGTTGCAGTGATGGCACAGTTGACTCAGGCTATAAATGGTGGTGGTATCCATGCACGAGATTAGGCAGATCAACCGCAGAGGAACATGTCAGTGGTGGAACATTTCATGAGGCAACATCCCCCATCATTCAGAGGATCATCTGACCCCGTGCTAACTGAAGGGTGGATTAAAGCACTGGAGAAGATTTTTGATGTCATGGGGTGTTCAGAACATCAAAAGGTTAGTCTTGTTGTTTACTGTTTTGAAGGTGAAGCTGATCAGCGGTGGTCGATGGTGAAAAATATCAGGGATAGTGATGAGATTGAGGATCTTCACTGGGACGAATTCAAAGGTATGTTTCTTGAGAAATATTTTCCTAAGGTGGTTCGTCTTAGGATGGAAAAACAGTTCCTAGAATTGAGGCAGGAGGATGATTCAGTGGCTGCTTATGAAGCAAAGTTTACTCGATTGGCAAGGTATGCTCCAAACTTCATACGAGATCTTGATAGTAAAATAAACCGTTTTTACTCAGGGTTAAAGCCAAAGTATCGAAGGGCTTTATCTTCTCGTGAGTTCAAAAGTTATGAAAAACTTGTTCGATGTGCGGAGAAGGTGGAAATGGAGTTTGCCGATGATCAGGTGTTCTATGACAAACAACAGAATAAGAGGTCTAGTTGGCAGGCAAAGGGGAAGAATTCATCAAAGAAGCAAGGAGGTAAGAAAACCAAATATCCATCCTGTGAGAAGTGTGGTAAAATGCATCCTGGAGAATGTTTATCCATGTCTGGTAAGTGCTTTCGGTGTGGTAAGTCTGTTCATATTGCTTGTAACTGTAAGGAAGATGATCAAGCAGGCAATGAAAAGCCAGCAGTAAGATGTTTTAAGTGTAATGAAATGGGTCATTATGCAAATGAGTGTCTAACGAAGAACTCGACTGGGGGAAAGCAGCCAGACTACAAGCAGAAAGGGGTGGTGAAATCCTTTGCAACAACTTCAGCAGATGTTGGGTCATCGAATGAAGTGGTATCAGGTACCTTGTTTATTTGTTCAGATTATGTCAATGTGTTGTTTGATTCAGGGTCTACACACTCTTTCATTTATGAGAAGTTTTCTAGTAAATTGGAAATTCCATCTCAAGATATGAATCCTGAACTTATGGTAAAAACACCTGGAGGGAACATTGAGACAAAAAGGAATTATAAGAACCTTTCTATCCTTGTGTGTGGAAAGAATCTACCAGCAAACCTTATTGTTTTTCCTCTAGTAAAGTTTGATGTTATTTTGGGCATGGATTGGCTTTCTGTTTATCATGCTAAGATTGACTGCAGAGCTAAAATGGTTTCTTTTCAGAAAGATTTTCAGTTTGTGTACAAGAATGAACCCTTGATTTTGATAACATATCAGGAAGTTGAGAAACTAGTAAAATATGGAAATGAATGTTACCTTGCACATATTGTTTAAAATAAAGGAATTGTTCAGATTAATGATGTGCCAGTGGTAAATGAGTATCTTGATGTTTTTCCTGATGAGTTGTCTGGTATTATTCATGATCGGGAAATTGAATTTACTGTTGACTTAGTTCCTGATTCTAATCCAATTTCAAGACCCCCTTATCGAATGGCTCAAGTTGAACTTTTAGAGTTAAAGAAACAATTGAACGAGTTATTAGATAAAGGTTTCATTCGACCTAGCACATCACCATGGGGTGCTCCTGTCTTGTTTGTTAAAAAGAAAGATGGCTCAATGAGACTTTGCATTGATTATAGAGCCTTGAATAATATTACTGTTAAGAACAAGTATCCTTTGCCTCATATCGATGATTTGTTTGATCAACTCTAGGGAGCTCAGTATTTTTCGAAGATTGACTTGAGGTCGGGGTACCATCAGTTGAAAGTAAAAGAAGCAGACGTTCTGAAGACTGCGTTCCGTACTAGATATGGCCATTATGAATTTGTAGTTATGCCTTTTGGGTTAACCAATGCACCTACTGTATTCATGGACCTTATGAATAGAATTTTCCATGAGTTCTTGGATAAGTTTGTGGTTGTTTTCATCGATGATATTTTGGTGTTTTCTAAAAGTAAAGAGAAGCATGAAATTCATTTAAGGGTTATCTTGCAAACCTTAAAAGAAAAGAAACTATATGGAAAATTCAGCAAGTGTGAGTTTTGGTTAATACAAATTTCTTTCTTGGGTCACATTGTTTCAAAAGATGGCATAACTGTTGATCCTGCTAAAACAAAAGATGTTGAATAATGGCCAAGACCCACAAATGTAACCGAGATCTGTAGTTTTCTTGGTTTGGCAGGTTACTATCGAAGGTTTGTTGAAAAATTTTCACGGTTATCTAGTCCAATGACTAAGCTAACTCGTAAGGGTGTTAAGTTCATCTGGACAAAAGAATGTGATGATTCTTTTCAGGAGTTGAAAAGAAGATTGGTGAATGCTCCAGTTTTGGCACTTCCTTCCAGGAATGTTGAGTTTGTTATATACAGTGATGCTTCGTCGAAGGGACTTGGTTGTGTCCTTATGCAGAATGATCAAGTAATTGCTTATGCTTCACATCAGTTGAAAACTCATGAGGCAAATTACCCTACACATGATTTGGAATTAGCTGCTGTTGTTTTTGCTTTAAAAATTTGGAGGCATCATTTGTATGGAGTAAAGTGTGAAATATATACTGATCACAAAAGTTTAAAGTATATATTCACTCAGAAAGAATTGAACATGAGACAGAGGAGATGGATGGAATTAATCAAGGATTATGATTGTACAATTCACTACCATCCGGGAAAAGCAAATAAAGTGGCTGATGCTTTGAGTCGAAAAAGTAATGCTTCATTAACCATGCTACGTTTGGAACGAGATCCTTTGGTTTTTGATTTGATGAAATTTGGCATAGAAGTTGTTGGTGCAGGAAGTTCTTCTGTTTTGTTTCAGGTATCAGTGAAATCTTCTCTATCAGACAGAATCAAGCAAGCACAGAAGCAAAACAGTGAGTTCCAGAAAAAGGTAGAGCTGGTTCAGAAAGGTAAGTTTCCTGAATTCAACATTGATAATGATTGCGTTTTGAGATTTGGGAAGAGATTGTGTGTGCCTTGTGATTCGCAGTTGAAGAGAGAGTTGTTATGTGAAGCTCATAGTTCTCCATTTTGAGTTCATCCTGGCAGTACTAAGATGTACAGAGATCTGTGGGAGTACTACTGGTGGGATGGAATGAAAAGAGATATTGCTGATTTTACTGTGAAGTGTTTGACTTGTCAGCAGGTTAAGGCAGAGCGGCAGTTACCAAAAGGGATGCTTCAGACATTACCAGTGCCAGAGTGGAAATGGGAAAACATATCCATGGACTTTGTTGTGGGATTACCGAGGACATCTCGAAGTAATAATGCAATATGGGTTATTGTTGATCGCTTGACTAAATCTGCTCATTTCCTTGCTATATGAGATACTTTTTCACTAGATCAACTTTCCCGTTTGTATCTTAAAGAGATAGTCAGGTTACATGGATTTCCTCTCTCCATTGTATCTGACCGTGATCTCAGGTTTACTTCTAACTTTTGGAAAGGCCTTCAGAAGTCGTTGGGTACTGAATTAAATTTTAGTACAGCTTTTCATCCGCAATCAGATGGGAAGTCAGAACGAACAATTCAGACCTTGGAGGATATGCTATGAGCTTGTTCGATGGATTATCAGGGAAGTTGGAACCAACATCTTTCTTTGGTTGAGTTTTCTTATAATAACAGTTTTCATTCCAGTATACAGATGGCACCATTTGAGGCATTATATGGGAAGCGGTGTCGAACTCCAGCATTTTGGGATGAAGTGGGTGAAAGGAAGCTGATGGGACCAGAATTGGTAGAAGAGATGGCAGAAAAAGTTCAGTTGATTCAGAAACACATGAGAACAGCTCAGAGCAGGCAGAAGAGTTATGCGGATAACTGGAGGAAGGATCTATCTTTCGAGGTAGGTGATCATGTTTTTCTCAAGGTTTCTCCATGGAAAAGTGTGATGAGATTTGGTAAGAAAGGAAAGCTGAGTCCAAGGTTCATTGGACCATATGAAATTCTGGAGAGAGTTGGATCAGTTGCATACAGAGTGGCTTTACCTCCGAGTTTATCTCAGGTACACAATATTTTTCATGTTTCGATGTTGAGAAAGTATATGCCAGATCCATCTCATGTTTTGAGTCCAGAGGTAGTTCAGCTGGAAGAGAACCTATCTTATGAAGAACAACCAGTCCAGATTCTTGACCGAAGAGAGCAAGTGTTTCAAAATAAGGTAATTCACCAGGTAAAGGTTTTGTGGAAAAACCATATGGTTGAAGAGGCAACGTGGGAATCTGAAAATGCTATGAGGGATAAATACCCTCACTTATTTTGATAAGTGAATAAAATTGTGAGGACGCAATTCCCAAAAAGGGGGGAAGGATGTAACATCCCAGGTAAATAAAGAATAAAGAATTTTCAAATTTATTAATATTTACGAATTAAATATTAATTTTACTTTAAAGGGGTTGCTATGTTCGATAGCGTACCTGATACGCAACAAAGAGTTTCATTGAAATCTTATGTTGCACACTAGTAATAAAATAATATTATTTTAAATGGTAGTTAACACATAGCCGTTGTATTGGCGGGAATGGATAGAAATAACTAAAATATGATTATATATGTTTTTAAATGTTTTTACATTTATCCAATAAAAGATAAAGGATTAAAATACGAAAAGAATTCAATTTTAGGCTTTTATACCCTAATTTTCACTAAAGGTTCACTTATCGCCTTTTGATGGCGAACCGTCACTAAATATAGTTTTGATCACTCTTATACATTATATTGGACCAAATATAACTCTTTTTAGAATCGGGAACTTTGTGTAAATTTTTGGTATTTTTCCGATAAAGTTCATTTTTTAATGAATAGTGAAAAAATGTTGTATTTTAATTCAAAACCTCTTTTTAATCTAATTTATTTATATGATTAGATTATCTTTTGAATTGGTTTTAAATTTAAATTAGAATATATTTTTACCATTTAATCCAATGGTGGTCATTGGAATCAATTTCACTTTGAAATTGGACTTAAACTAGTATCAATCTTTTGATACTTATTGTTTCATAAAAACACGCTATTTGTCATGACAGCAGGAATTAATTATTAAATTAATTAATGTGACTTATATGATTTGAATTTTGTAAAATAGACATCATTTTTGAATTCAGAATATCAAATATAGCTTAGGGTGAAGTTTTGGTATTTTTCTGAAAAACTTCATTTTTTGATGAATAGTGAAACCACTAAGTGGTAGTTAAAGAAACTGATTTTTCGTTTAAATGAAACTTTGTCACTTCTGTGATTTGATTTTCAAAAATCCGACATACATGGTTGTCATTAAGAAGTAAAATGTGGTTCAATGAGATTAAAATAATTTTTTTGGTGAATAGTAACTTTTAAGTTCTTAATCGCGATTAGAGGTAATTAGTGTAGTTTAAGGTAAAAATAATGTTTTAATAAAATGAGATGAGCTTGACACATGTCCTACCCTCATTGGATGTGTCATGGCCGACCAAGACAATCCATGGGTCAACTTGGGGACCCCATGGAGCCACTTTGGTTGGGAAATGACATAAATAACTTTTTATTAAATGTTAAAGTAAAAATGACACAAACATGAGATGTTTTACTAAAACAATTTTTACATGGGGTTATACAAGTCCGATTTTTGACTATAAATATTCATTAGAAAGATAAGAAGATTTCCTACATCATGATATTTTTTTTATAATTTTTAGATATTAAATATATTAAATTATTTATGACATCATGATGATGCAGCGATTACCTCAATAATAAAGGATTTAAATAAAATGAAATGATAATGTAAAATATATGACCTACACATGTCCAAAACCTATTGGATGGGTGGATTTCGAGCCCTTATCACCTTACCCTCGAATTATATCAATGTGGGACCTTTTGAATCCGAAACTCATTTTAAAATAAAGTAACTTTTCTTTACTTTCCAAGAGTGTCTCTCCTCTCCTCTTATAAAAGGCCCCCACCTCTACCTCCTTACCCACACTCCCAAAACCTTTGGCTCGGCCAACCCCTGCCCATTTTGGCTCTCCACATCCCTCTATTACTCCTTGAAGCCTCACTTTGGGCAGAAGTCTTCCCAAGGAAGCCTTTGAGCTCAAATCTAAGAGAGTTACCCGATTTTAAGGTAATGTCTTCTTTTGAGTCCTTTTGTTTTATTTTGCTTCTCCAACCCCCTAAACTCTTTTTATTCATTTATTTTGTAAAAACTCCAGTATCTTGAATATACTAGGATGTTGTTATAAGAAGGATTTGAGCTACACTTACACACACCTACGTCTAATGGTTAAAGAACATACTGTTTCCGTGGATGGCGAATTTCTGCCTCACGAAACGATGATTGTTCGATATTCTTCTAACACCTTCAAATGTGGCCATTAAGATGTCACTATATTTATATATGATATATAATATTTTTATGTTTTCCTTAAGCTTCTGTATTTTTCATTTGTGGTTTACCTTTATGGTTTCCATTGTGGGTAAACACGATAATTTCATTTTAGGAAGTGCGGACTACCGCCCCCTCAAAGTGATGTGATTCGTTAATGCCATATGTGGGACGTATAAAGGATGTATTTAAAGTTATTATATATGATGTTATACTGTAATTATAATATACCTATATATCAATATTATTTCTTTCCATTAAAGTAAGAGATAGAAATGAAAGTAGCGTTCATGCGTACGTACGGCTTACCGTCTTCATGAACGGTGCATTTCATTTCTTATCCCCAAATGTATTGTACTATTATAAGTACATATATATAATGGATATATATGATGTATGTTACATCTAAATGATTAATATAATTCTGGAATTAAAATATACATACCTCTCATTTAGTTTTAATTCCATTAATATGACATAGAAATGAAAGTAGTGTTCATGCGTACGTACGGCTTACCGTCTCCATGAACGGTGCATTTCATTTCTTACCTCTAAATGATTATGTGATATTATAAATACATGTATATGCTAGATATATATGATATATATGATATACAAATCAGGAATGTCATTCTGGATATAAATAACCTTTGACCACACGAACAACATGTAATTGTAAGAAGTCCACTTTCGACTTAAGAACCAAATACCGACAAAACAAACATTATTAACTTAATGATTACATAATGTTTATAACATAGAAATAAGTGATATAAAAGGAATAATAAGCTTGAAAAAGGTTCTTAAGCAAGTATAAATTAACTCAAGTTTATTATTCAGGACGTTAAAGAATGATCGAGTCATGTCGGACCCGAGGTAAGGGACTTCGTCTCAATCTCCTTTCATTGAGGCATATTTCGTTTTATACACAACTTTATTTTATACGGTGTATAAACCCCTTTGACTTTTACTTTTATACAAAAGGAATCTTTTTCTACGAAGCATTTTACAAAACGACAAAAAGGAATGTTTCTTTTAACGTACGCGGTGACAGCGACTTTTTCCGCCGCCGCGAGTATTATTTGGTCTTTGGCTTCCTCAACAAGTCGTAATGTTTTTAAAATGAAATAAATACTATATACTCTTTTATGTATTTTGGTATTGAAAATGGTTTTTATAATGGATTTTTTATGTCAATATATTTGAGTGATATATTGTGATCAAAGTGTGGGAATGTTTTCTTTCCATTATGTTTGTTTTATGTCTTATGATTTTATAATGGTACTTGGACATTTGACGGATGGTTACGTGATAAACCATATGACGGGTGGTGTCGTGAATACCAAGACGGGTGGTTACGTTATAACCTCCAATGCATTGGGTATGGAAGTCGGTCGTATGGCTATTCCATTAAGTATGTATGGAAGTTGTCCGTAAGGCTATTCCATTAAGTGATATGTGTGGAAGTCGACCGTATGGTTATTCCACTTAAGTATGTTTATGTCCCAAGTTACCTTTATATGTTATGTGATATTTTTATGGGTTTTATGGTAATCTTTTGGTTACAACAGGGTAAGTAATGATCTTTTATTCAGTGAAGAGTTTTTACTACTTCATAAAGGTGAAAAGTATTACTTTGATAAAGTATGCATGGTTTACTTGTTGTTTTGATAAACTAATAGTTTTCATTCTTTGTGTATCCCTTACTGAGCTCTTTATGCTCACCCCAAGTTTTTTTGAAATGTTTTTCACAGGCCCTAATGTGGAATAGGTTCAAGGATGGGATCAAGGGAAAGTCATGCTATATAAAACATGGAACTAGACATGTTTCTTTTTAAGAGTTTTTTTTTATTTTATGGAACATAGTAGAAGTGTCTACTTTGTAATCTTTTGAGATGTAATAGCTATGTACTAATTCTCTAAAACTCTAAACCTGAAAAGATCCTCAATTTGAATTATTCATTTAATTCAATATTAAGAGATGTTTAAGGTCAGGGCCTTATAGGGTTCATGAGTGATGAGGTTCTTGGTGAGGCTATATCAAACCTAACCTTAAAATATAGGTCGAGACAAGCCTTCAGGCAGCGATGTTACCAGCGAGTGATAGGGTTGAGATGGTACCAGTGAGTAGAGACTATGATGGGTTTGGAGGAATTAATGGGTGCCCTAATAGGTGAGTTGAAACATGTTGTGATGAGGGGCTAAGTCTTGAACAACTAGCATCCTGGGGGAATCTGGTGAGTTATGTGATGACCTACGGGGCCTATATGTGTTGTGTATGCTTGGTTGGACCTCCCTAAAGTGAAAAGGGATGGGTTGAGGTATTTGGATGTATGATTGTGCCCAGTTTCCTCAGGTAGTGGGTTAAGGTGTATGACGTGTGATCATGTCGTGTCCCTTCGAGTAGTGGTTGGAGGACCTTTCCATGACTGACTTGGGTTAGTGTGCTTGATATGACCTCCCTGACTATGTAGAAATGGTTCGGTGGTGACATTGGACCTTGTCTTGAGAAGGCCTAGGTCAAGGACCTTATCATGAGTGGCTTGGGTCGTGTGCATGAATTGGACCTTGCCTTTAGCAGGCTTGGGTCAATGATCATCCTAGGGGCTAGGTTGTGGTACGATGTGAGACGATACCAATGAACTCTACCTTAAGTGATAAGTGTCACGACCTTCTCCTTCCAAAGATGTCACAATGAGAGGAGAGAGATAATTACCCCCGAGTCCCGCCCCCAGTAGGCCCTGGGTTGGTGACTAGCACATAAGGTATAAAAAAATATCATGAAATGGAAGTCTTTACCCTTTATAATAATGTAGGATTGGGAGATAAGATGAATCATCCACAAACAGCTCCAAGACATAATATAAAAAAAACCAAAACCATCCCAAATGCATGTATAAATAAAACTGATACAGATAAAAATCTTCAAAATAAATAACCAAAAGTGAAGCTAAAGCAGCGACACAACAATTATCCAAAGGTTCGAACTAATAATGTCCCTCGCTGTCCACGTAATCCTCCTAGAAACCTGAAAATAGTTTTATATACGTAGGATGATCATAAAAGTATACTCAGTAGGAAAACCAAAGTCTCTCATGCACGTGTGAAAATAGCATGCACCCGTGAGAAAACAATAGAACTAAATAGCACCTATATAGGTATACTAACCAAACACAACCTCACCAAGACACGCTCACCAAATAATGCACGCCAAGTAATATAATATAACAAAAAGCATATCAATATAGGGTGCCCCGCATCACTTTCCCACTAGTATGTCTTTCTCACACCCTAACGTCTACGTCATGACGCTCTCATCTCTTCTGTATACCACACCACCCCACAAGCATGGTCACAACACATCATGCCCACAGACACCTGGCCCACTGCCCCACAAGCACGATCGCATCTCACCTGAAAAAACATGGGTCATCACATCTCAACCACTATCATAACCAAAATAGTAGGGTATCGTGAACATGTAGTACATCAACCTCGTTCCCTCCTCCTACAATGCATGACCCCCACAAGAAGTCTCCCCACAAGCATGATCATATCACACCTCATCCGAAAACACCTGGGCCACCGCCCCACAACCACGGTCACGTCTCGCCCGAAAACACCTAGGTTATCACAACCATCATCTAATGCACTAACAGACCTTCATCCATCACAGCCTGTGCAATACCTACCTCTCCTAGAAGAGAGAGCGGGAAAGATCGGGTACCCAGCCATCAATCCTCGTCACTGGATGTCGGAAAAAACACCCCCACGTGACTATGCGGGTGTCGGCACATGGTCCTCGATGTGGGTGAGGTGCGTATAAAAATCACAAATAATATACAAGTATATACATATAGCCACACGCACAAGCTCAACATATGGGTTCACAATCAAACGCTGACCAACTCACAACATCACCACTATTGTTGTCACCTTTAAATGCATAACACAAAACAACAAGCCACAAGCCCCATTTCATATTTTCAACTAATTCCATTATCCTACCAATTGATTTCATTATTT
>CAUJRU010004107.1:0-23191 GCA_963277665.1 Viscum album | reverse complement strand
TATGAATAGTAATATTCCCCTAATGAAATATGGTAGGATCAACCAAATCATCAATTAGTTAATATGGTAGGATCAACTAAATCATCAAAATCAATGTCAAATAATTTGATAAACAATAAAATAACCCAATATGGAAGGGTTTCAAGACATAAGTGGGGAAATTTTATTTCCACTAATTAATTATCAAAATATGTGCTTCTATAATTGTTCCTGATTACTAACAAATGATGATATGATTTGGAAAAAATAATTTCATGAGAATTACTTTTGGCCCCAAGGACTAATCATTATTTCAAGAAAATTATCTGAATTTGGAGACCCTCTTATGTAACTCATTGTGAGACATAATAATGATTCCATAAATGAATAGCCTCATTCCAACATTATCAAATTCACTAAAACCATATCATTCAATAGTTTCAAGAGGGACCTATATATGTAGAAATTTAATGGATTAATAGATTTTTTTAGCAATATTGATAAACCCATGTCATTTGTGGAACACTATTTAGTAGATGGGAATCGAAATCATAAGATATCCAGTCAATTTTTTTATCACATAACTTAAATTATTTTAGTGAAAATATAAATTATAATCCTTAAATTCCATACCTGGTTTATGAAATAATAGATTCTATAACATACATGTGTTAGAATGTAGTTATATAGGGTATTATCTCAAGGATTATATTTTGGATCAATCATTATTACATTTTCACCTATAAATATATATATCAAATATTTTGACAGACATTGATACAATGTGTGGGTTCCAGAACAATATCATGAATTAATAAATAAATCAATGAAAATTGAGTGAAAATAATTATTCAAAAACAATAAAATCTTAAGGGATCCATTATTATCCCATTTAATTTCCTAAAATTAATTTCATTTCCAAATCCATTTATGTTGATATAGTATTCCATAACATAATTTCAATGAAAAATGAACTTATGCTATATCATCAATAGACCACACCTCACTAGAGATAAAGAAATATAGTTCTTCTTTATATTGATTTAAAAGAAAAAGGTATGTCAATTGACCCAATGTGGAAATTTACAACAACAATGCTATCTTATTGGAAAATATTTCACATTTTTCTTTATCATTCCTATGGAATATATTTTTGAAAACATTAATAATAAAAAATTTGGTACCTCTGGGTTTTCATTTATAATGTGATTATTATCAACCCTTCCATTCATGAAGTAAAAATTAAACAAGTATGTATAATATTTGTGAATATAAATCCCTCAAATAATGCTTCATATAATAAAATTCATTCCTAAAACCTTAAACATAACTTTTATGACTCTCTAACAAAAAGTCACATGGTTGTCTAATATAATTTTCATCATTAATCACACTATTTTTGAAATATAACATAAAATCCATCTAAAATATATTTTGTCTTAATTGTGAAAAAATAAAATGGAATTTTATAATTTTTTATAATATTTCTACATGGAAAAAATAAATATTATACTGAATTCCTTGAATTTCTCAGTTAGATTTTAAAATAATTTTTACCTTTTTTATTTTTACTTTGTCATTCACATTCACCGTTATTTGAAACACCAACGTTGCACAAATTTTTTTTTGTATTTTTAATATGTTTTCATGTAAAATTAATTTTTATCTAATCAAACCCATGATTAATATAATATATCAACTCATGAATCATTAAATATCCATTATTATATTTTGGTAAAATTAGTGAAAATAAAGAGTTATATGAAACTGATATTGTTGTTCTTATGGTTTAAAAATATTTATTTATCTCGATAGATTTGTAAAAAATACACATGATTCCTTACCCTTTTATGAGAATATAGTAAATTTTATTCATAACATTAGATAGTGTCATATTCTGTATCTTTAAAATAAAAAAAAAGTTTCTAGAAATAGAGAATTGTTTTACATTTCTCATTTACAACCACCTAATCTTATTTTTCTATAGTTGTTTGTGAATATTTTCATGATCCCCTACAAAAAAATTTCAATTTTTTATTCTATAATAATTTTTTATTATTTGATAAAAACATGAAACATAAAACATTAGGTTGGTACGCAAGAATATCTCCATCAATACCTCTATCACCAATCTTCCAAATTGGATCACCCTTCACTTTTATAATGAATGAATATTTGAAAGCCATTTGATGTTTAAAAAATTTGGATTCATTATAATAGATATCATATAGAATCTTATAATATATTTTTCACTTTAGGAAAATTTATATTGATGATAAAATTATTATTTTAAAACATTCCATTAAAAAAATCATGATGTATTAGGTTCAATCTATATCGATCAACACATCATGAATAAACAACTATTTATTCGTTCAATTTTTTTCATTTTCTATATATAGTGAACTAAACTTGTGATGAAGGTTATTGTTTTATATATAATACTTTAATAACAAATATATATATATTCACCAAAATTATATATATTAATTTTATTCACAGTATATCAACATTATTTCTATACACTTCTCCTAAAACTCATATATATTTATATATACTGAGATTATTTTTTCAAAAAAATAATATATTTAATGATGGTAAATTTTTCGATAAAATACATATTTTATTTATCTCAATTTCAATATATTTTAATTATGTTCAGACAATTTAAAAAATTTATCAGCTATGTGTGATAAATTAACTGTATCTTAACATTCATAAGTAAACTTTTTATAATAATAAATTTCATGAAAAAGGAATAATATAAATATCTTCTTCTTTTGATGTTATAAATATAATGGGTACATTTTCTATTTCATTTCATTATCATCTTCCTCTAAAAAAAATTCCCTATCTTTTTATTATATTTTGGATTTTCAGTCAACATACATAGATAGAATGGAATTTATAAATTGATTGAATGAAATACTTTTTCATTAATTAATATTTATTTTATAATGTTTTTCCCATTAGAAAATAACTAATCATTAAAACAGTATTTTTGAAAAATAAATTTTGTTAACATCATCATAATATTGGGATAAAAAAAATATTTTTTTGGGTCTTCATCAAACAATGAATTCCAAATTTTATCTTTTCTTCCCCATTACAGCATATTTGATACCATTGAATCTATGCTATCATCATTTCCAAAAATAATTATTCGTTTTTAATTTTCATTCATAATTGTCACCTATAACATCTCTCCTAATATTTTTTATGAAAATCAACTTTACATTATCCATGGTCGTTCTATTTTATTGTTCTGAGAGATGTTTGAAAAATTTGGGATTTTTTAATGACAATTTTATTTCTTCTCATATAGATATTTTGACTTGTTTTATAACCATTACTATGCTGGTATAACAAAATTAGAATCTTTTTCATGTTTTCTAGTCAAATCACATCTTCAAAAAATAGTATCCATATGTTTTAATCAATTTTTAGTCTTATGAATATTTATCTCAGGTTCCAACTTTTGAGTGGGTTAACTCCCTATCAAAATACTCTGTAGTTTTCCAGATATTAACTATTTTACATGTGATTAAATGAACACATATTTTATATATTCCAAAATCCCCAAATTTAATCGAAATTATCATAGATTTCATATTAGAAATTTCATCATACATACTTTTAATGACTTGTTTTTTCATCAAAAATCTTTTTTCCTTGATCGGATTTATTATTGAGAAATATTTTGGTTACTTCCTGAAATCTAGTTCATAAAATCCAAAAACATCATAGTGTGTTATATTTTTTATAAAATCATGAATTCAAAATCATCAGGTCATTCAACCATTCTTGTTTTTCATATTGAAATTTTATTATAAGCTTTATTTTTCTCTTTAATTATTTATTCCTTATTATAATTCTGTATAGAATATATTTAATCATAATCATGAGGTTTAAATTTTTCAAAACATTTACCATGATATGAAACTAATTTTTTGATGTTTTTAATTTTTTTTATTAGTTAATTTATTTATTTTTTGATCAATTTACACCTATTAATCTATCACCATAAACTATTATTCCTGTTTTATATTATGATTTTCTATATCATCAAAGAACATTATAATATTAATAATTTCATTTTGCAATATGGATTTATTTTGAAGGTAGTATTATTGACTATTTTCTAAAAGATTTTGTTTGTTTATCTTCTTGTTCTCCCCCTAATTTCCTAAAATATTTTCATAAAATTATTCAAACTATCTCTTTATTATAAATATTAAATTTTATTATTCATCTTGAAAACTAATTATTTCATCGATTTTGAATTTATTAATGTTAAATTTTTTTAAAAAAATTATTTTAGTAGTATATTCAATATTTCATTTATCCACTTCCTCCCTTGCATCGTATAACATGGATTTAAAAAAAATATATGTTCTCCTATTTTCATATTAAAAAATAAGTATTCTTTCCCTCAATATTAGTTTTTTATTTTATTAACATATTCAATATGGATCTATTTATCATTATTTCATTATTTGAAAATTCTAAAATAATCTTTTCTAGTGGAAAATTTTCATTATCTTGTAAAATAGCTCTGCAACTAACATATTTGATTCAAAACTCTCCTTTAAAAATAAATATCATTGTTTAATATATTTATAAAACCAAGACCTATGTTAATCTAAAAAATTACTAACCTTATCTATTGTGTTAGACTCCCTATCTTCCCCACAGATAAATTTCATAGACATTCTTCTTTTAAATGTCTGGAATGATATTTCCCCATCATCACATTCTTTTTTTCATAACCTCTTCTATTAACTATATATATGTGATGTGTTTTCAATATAACTCAACTAGGGATAGAGTTTCAGGATCACTATTTTTCAATGTTCAAAATATTTCATCAAAATTATTATATAAAACACATTATATATATTATAAAATGGTTTAGTCTTATATAATATCAATAATAAATGTTTATGTGATAACAATGTCATTCTGCTAATTAAATATTCAACAAACAGATTCATAACCACAGATTTTCATGACCCCCTCTATCCAATGGTACTCGTTCCAGGATGAGAATGTATAAAGGGAGATGATGACCCATGAGTTCTAGCTATAGTACCCCCTAGGGAGGAAACTGGAACAAAGGGTATAAATATGTGACTCATAGGAGGCATTTACATTTTATTGGAATCAACATCAGGAGATAATATTTTTCATTACAAAAAAAATCTAATATATATGTATATATATAAATGATATCCAAATTGTTAGGCAAAAATCCCTCAAGGTAACATTGAAGTATTTTTGGGTTGATTGTGTTTGTTGACAAAGCAGGTTTCCATGGATAATTGTCGAGTTCTCGAGAAGTTGTTTACATTCTATGTTGAAAAAGAATGATGAAAAAGGAAAGGACGATCTGGAGGAGGTACAAAAGAGCAGTACAAGGTGGCGCCGTTTCCCAGTGTTTGCCAAATTTTTTGGGGTCCAAAATTTGGAGTTTGGTGAGCATCACGAAAAGTGGATTTCCATGAAGAGCATAATTTTATATGGAAATGGCATGAATTTCACTAAGATAGGATGCATGGTTTGGAAATCGTGAAGACCAGAAAAATGGAGGCGGTGATGCTTCGCGATTACGTCAAGCTTCGCGAACGGTAGAGGCTGAAGCGCATCGCGGCGAAGGCGCGAAGGAATTTTGGGCTTCGCAAGGGAGCTTCGTGGAGAAGTCGCGAAGGTATGTTGACGGTGATTCTTCACGACTACGCCAAGCTCCGCAAAATGAGAATTGCCATGGAGCTTCGCGATTTGGACAGAATTCCAGCAGAAACTTTGGAGCTTCGGAATTTGAGATGACGTGTCATTAACTTCGCGTGGAAGGGACAAGGGTCGATGGAATCGCCTATAAATAGAGGCCGACTCCTTCGAGCGAAGTAGAGAGGATTTTCAGAGAAAATCCATTGCTCTCGGTTCGCAGATGTGGTTCACGAAGGCAGTGTGTTTCACGAAAGAGGTGCTTCACGGTGTCTATTGTAGCTCCGCGAAACCTGCGAGCTCCGCATTGGCTTACTTAGCTTCGCGAGGGCCGTTGCTTTGCGATGGCTTGAGCATCGCGAGAGTACTTCACGAGGGTTCTTCGCGAGTGAACTTCGTGAAAAGTCAGAAGCTTCACGAAGGCTAGTTGAGCTTCGCGAAATTGGGAGCTTCGCGAAGTAGGGTGCTTTGCGATGGTGTTTCCAATGGTTATTGCCCTCTGGTCAGAGGAAAATTGCTATTCATCAGTGGATGAAAGTTAAAATTCAACAGAGCATCTAAATACAGAGAAAGATGCATTCGTTAATGGAAATGAAGAGACCTACAGGTCTATAAACTGTGAGTGAATCCCTTCAAAAAGCAGTGAGCTTAGGAAGTGGAAAAAGGTGATCCTCTCCACCGGCAGTGAGCCAGAGAGAGAGAAACAGGGGGTGACCCTTGGGAATGTAGTGACCTGACCCTAAAATTTGTAAAGGCAGTGAGCCTGGTCATTGAAGTGATCTAGCCCAAACATTGTAATCCAGAACTAGTGAAGTTTAGTGGAATTGGTACGACTGGAAACTTGTCAGCGTATGCTCCTTGGACGTAACCCTTTGTGGTGAACCAAGTAAAATTGGTGTGTCATGTGCATTCTTTACTTTCTGTCTAGTTTTTGCAACAGGAAAGAGAGAGAAGAGTGCTTTTCTTAACAGCAAAATAAGATCATAACGGGCTTTAATTTTAAATTATTCATACCCTGATTCACCCCCCCCCCCTCTCAGGGTATTCAGCCTTGTGGACCTAACACAAATCCATCCCACATACATGATTAAAAATTAACTCTTATAATTACAATAAAAACTACAATGTAAGTACCAAAATTAAGGCTAATAAAAAGCATGGAACCTATCAAATCCCATTCATGTAAATTCCAAAACATTCCTCAAATTCCTCCAGGAAAATAGAAAATAATTATATTTATATATGGTGAGAATGCAGGTTTACTCGGTAGGGAAAGAAAATTCTCTCGTGCACATTGGAAAGAATTGTACTCATTCCCTAATGAAAAAATTGTGCCCAATAAAGATTCTAACCACATGGACCACACCAATACATAGTCACCAAATAATTGAAGTCAAGTGAAGTAATTTAATTCAAATCGATAATATAGTACCCCACACCCCATTCCCATTTAATATACAGTGACACAACCTAAAGACAAATGTCCTGGTGTTCACACATCTTCAAAACACACCACATCACAACCTGCACACATATGCCTCAGCCCAGTTGGTGAGGACTCTGTAAGTGCATCCAAGAGACCCATGTTCAAAACCAGGAGGAGACATAACTTCTGAGTTACTATAGCAGAAATGTAGCAGGCACTATAGTAGGTATAGTTCGGTACTGTAGTAGCCATAACTATTAATCCGTTGGGCCTTTCTAACCATTAGTTTTGGCATCGAGTACTTTATGTCATTCAAGACACCTATATTCATTGGGAAAGTAAGGCATTAGGGCCACCATAAAGCTTTGGGGAACCTCAAGGACATTGGGCCACCTAAAAATATGCTTAATGATCAGAAAGACTCTATAAGGAGAATGCTCCCATTGAGGTTTCAGATAAAGCATATTAACAAGATAAGAATATAAGAGGATTTTTCAGAAATAAATAGTACGTAAGTTTCATCAGGACTGGCTTGTGAATGAATGGGAAGGCCTGCCAAACAATCCATATGAAGGTGGAGAGCTGACATCACGATGAAAAATATAGGGCATAACAGTTCCATGTAGTTATTGTCTGAATATTTCTTATTACCTACGGGTCATGTAATCACTAAACCTATAAGACTTATAAGGGTTAACCATTATCAATTTAAAGGGGGTTATCAGAAAAATCAATAAAAATAATACCTTCAGGACATTTGGGAACATCACAACCTACCCACACTCTCCTCGTCCCCACAACCACATCTCGCCCATATATACCTATGACATATACCACATTACATCTGACCTATATAAACTTTCTTCAGATACCTCATCTCATCCCACCTGTATACAACTCCACCACATACCACATAACATCCCAAAAAACGCATGGGAAAGAACAACACTTCTTATAAAGAAAACACTTGGGAAAACACAGAACATCTAATCCTAATGACACCTATGAAAACAAACCACGCACACACATGGACCATACAAACCAAAAAAATCATGATGAATCTTTGGATAACAATTCATATACTCAGGACCGGAAAAGAGTGGGTGGCCAACCATCAATCCTCCCATCCGTATGTTTGTGAATGACATCCTCCCACATAACTATGTGTAATTTTGGAACGTAGTGATCAACTAAGGTGGGTTTGTATTTAAATCATAATGAAAATAATTGTATATATTTATATATGATACCAAACAATCATTCCCATCCTATGGTTTATTTAACAAACAACTATATCTCAAAACTGCAAACCTTTTTTCTATATCTATATGTAATGAACTCACAATAACCCACAATTTCATTAAAATTCCCAACTATCATTGTTATACCCTTATTATTATTCATTCACAATTCATCTATACTTTATTTTAACCAAACAAATGAATTCAAGTACCAAACATATTAAATAATTATTTCTTCATCTATTCCATTTTTATATGAGAAACTACCTAGTGAAAAATATAATAAGGGACTCAAAAAAGGCCAAACATGACGAATCATTGGTTGAGTTACCCATAGAAACAAATAAAAGTATCCTACTCTCAACCATATCGATAAACACTACTAAATCCTAATCCAATTTTGTCCCGACTTCACAACACATCTCATCTATTCGAAAATCAATAAATCTCCCAACATGATATTCCATAACCCCTTCTAAACCATCCCACCGTACACAACCATGAAACCCACACATAACACACAACCATGATTACAACTATATCAACATGAAAAAAAAATAAAAAAAATAAAAATTCAATATTTAATAACGAATCCCTTGTGTTGTTCTTCTTGTTAATTCATAAGTGGTCATGTAAATTATACAGTGAAAAAGAATTCATTCATTAGCAGGTGTATGTGATTAACTAGTTTTCATATAGGGAGATACCACAACATCCACAACCAAATAAGAAGATACATTGGATATAACTCATGAAAACAAATTCACCTGCAACCACCATTTTTATTTTGGTCTGTAGGGGGAATAATCATAATAAGAAAAACAATAAGAAAAGATGTCAAAAGCTTTAAATAAACACCACAATTATTTCAATTAAAATATATTGTTATTTTCTATGATTAATCCAAAGAATACATAATCCAAGGGTAAAAAAAGAAAATCCACTCCTAAATGATGGAAAAATATAGATAGATAAGTGAATACCTTACTCGGAAGGGTGTCACTTTTATTTCAATGACAACATATCACTTAACAGTCCTCCAATCACTCATCCCAAAATATCAATATCCATTTGAGGATGTAGTGTCAACACATCACAAATAATAATCATTATATATTCCATTAGTAATCATGTATAAGAACACTCCATGGTATGAAGAGTATATTTGAAAGATAACAAGACCCATTTGAGGGTAAATGCTATAAAACAAAGGGTGAACGTACCTTGGATCACCACGAATTTCCAATAAATGATCTCCATCATCAAGAGATCGAAGAATGAGTGAGATGTTTTCAAGAACTCCTCCGGGCACCTTGCATTCTTCCAATATGAGAGATACTACTATTGTTTTTTGATTTTGTAAAAACCTGGGAGGATTGAATTTTTTATAAAATTACACATTATGGGATTACACAGTGATTCATCACCATTCACTCCTTGAAATACTTCGAGGTCCACTTTAACTAAAAACCCCGTCATTTCATATTTTAGTTTATATTTTAAAATCTAAAATACTACATGCCATTAATACCTATTTCATGACATGTAAAAGTATGCACATCATGAAACATTTGAGGAAAATCAATGAAACCAAACATCATTAAATGAAATCATCTTACACTATTTGTAACCCCCCAGTACCAATCATTAGACAACTGATCTTCTCCAAACTCTCTCCAAGCCTCATCCATGAACTTCGAATGGCCATACATGCATTGTAATTTTCCTGTAAGGAAGAAAAAATTATGTTTGATTCCTATCAAATGATTCTCATCCTGAAGAATAAAAAACCATGACTAGGAGAAAAAGGGGCCAGAACCATAACCACACTAGATACATTTAAAGAATATCACTACACTTGAAATTGTGATAACAAAAAACACATCAATGTTCAATGATAAAACACCCTTCATTGTTCTAAAGACATAGTGCAAACTCCCACATATAATAATAACTCATCTAACACCCATAACCATTCCTATTTATGTCAACCTAAACTACCACAAGACACACCACACAAGCACAACTACCACACCGTACAAATGCACAAACTTTTGAATTACATCCTTAATTTAATGTAATTATCCGCTCTAGGCATCATCTACTCACTGACATAGGTTTAATCACTTCACCATCAATTAATCGTGATTTGGAAACATGTTCTTCCCTTTCCACATGTCAGGACTAGCACAGACTTTTCTAAAAAAGGTATAAGTAGCTCATTCTCCATACAATGTCCACTCATTACATTTCAAAACTAATCCTAATAAGAAATTACTCAAAAAAACTATTTGGAATGGGTACACATATTCATTTATAACTCTCATGTACTCTCCTCCTAGTCACCATGCCTCCCTAACACAAGAACCAAATGATTAGTTCATCCACACAGAACCTTCTCTTGATGATATTGGATCTCCACTGAATGATCTAAAAATATCATTTTATCCTCAACATCCATGTCTCCCTAGTCAATGACATGTGAGTCATCATATAGATACCGACGAAGCTGAGAGATATCAAAGTCATCATGCCCCCACTCCAATTGAGGTGGAAGTGTTGAATGATACACCACCTAACAAACTCACTCCAACACTTCAAATGGTCCATCAAACCTATGAGATATATTAATCCCTATGCTAAACCTCAGATTCCCATATTGTGGGGAAACCATTAAGAACACATTGTCCCGAAACTAGAACTATATTTTCCCCTTCTACGATTAACAAAAGACTTATTCTACTCTTGGTCCACTTTCATCATCTAACAAACAGGTAAAACCATCATTGTCATATTGTACACCACTTCCAGATCAAGAATTACTACCTCCCCATTGTCCATTCAGTATAATGGACAATGACATAGTCACCCATAAAACTCTGCAAATGGATCCTCACTAATTCATGATTGATAGTTTTTATTATTAGAGAACTCTTCCAATGGAATGTGTTTTAGCCAAGATCTACTAAGGTCTAACATGAACACCCAAAAAATATCACCCAATGTTTGGATAGTCCACTTTGTCTTCCCACCTATCTAAGGGTATAATGTAGTGTTGAGTCATAATTAGCTTCCAAAAGCATGTTGTAATCCCCTCTAGACTTTTTAGGTAAACCACACATCCTGGTCTAACACAGTGGACCTTGGAAATTTGTGCATCCTCACCGCATCATCCACATACTTCATGACAAAGGAATCCATTACACCACACTCATTGAACTTTATTAAGTGAGATTACCTCAAAAATGATAGACTACCACCTATATAGCATTGTATAATCCCTGATACATGGTTACCCTTTGACAAAATACATTGATATGTCATTTCACTTCGACTCAGGGACATCTAAAGGTTGAAATAGACCACCTAGAACATAGTGAAATGCCTTTAACTTCTTGAAGACCAAGAATATTTCGATAAGATCCTCTAATACTCATTTATCTTCATCCACCAAAACATCATCATCAAGCCACTATTATTTTTAGAAAATCTTAGGTGTACTTCAATAGGTTTGATATAAACTCAAGAAGAACTCCCTTATGTGTTTCTAATGAAACAGAAAACCTCCCATAGAACAAAATATGATTTTGAACATCCTCCAACCATACTTATGGATAATCACCATGGCCAACAAGATCTCGAAACACCTATGAATATGAGACTCCCCATCAAGACACCACCACTAGATATATGATATATAAATACACTATCATATGGAACACATATTATATAACATCATCCCATCATGCATCAATGATTATGGTTGCCAACTCCTCAATCAATTACAGGCTTCCAAATATTCTCGATCAACCTCTTTATGTGAAGATCCACTGAAATATTCACCATGACATTCAACAATCCTGAGGTGTTGGATATCTAAACATCATAGTACTGAAACAACTCAATCCCTCTCTACTACTAATGATTCAGATCACACTATGAAAAGATAGACCTCAAATTTTTTTGAACTCTATAGACCATTAAGTGCTCCTCGATGTGGTAATTCCACGAAAACATCAGTGAAAACATGAAAAATGTTAACTATAGATTGTGGGTGAAATAGTTATTCTCATGGGGGAATAACATCCTAGACCCATATAATGTCACTATTTGTTGATCCATGATGATTCATCCCAAACTCAAATGAGGAGCATCAACAAACACCTCAAACATCACCCATTCCCCTCGAAACTAGATTACTGGATCATTAACCGAATTCCAATTTAGAGAAGTGTATTCTATCTGGCACTTCTCTATCCACACAGAATAACGGTCCTTTCTAGTCATACCTATCTATGGTTCTTCAAATCCATAGAAATCAGGTACAAACCTCTGGTAAGATCATTTGATACCATGAAAACTATGAACGTATGCCACATTCATGGGTGATTCCAAAGAAGAAACAACATTATCCTTTGACAGATCAACTTCCACACCCTATTGGGAGACTACATGCCAATTTAAATGAACCTCTCATGTAAAAAACGTACACATGGACAAATTTAGAAATAGATGGTGGCTTTACTGAACCAAATAGATATATCTGAATGATCAGTGTCCTCTTCCCCTAACATCAAGTGGATCATGATATCACCAATGAATATGATGATGAACTGGTCTAGGAACACAAGAAAGGTATATTTCATAAGCCCCATGAACATGGATGGTGTGTTTGTAACACTTAATGTAATAACTATAAAATCAAAGTGCCCATAGCTTTATCTGAAAGAAGCCTTTTGGATATATCCCTCCATCACCCAAAACTAGTTATATCCATACTATAGAAAGATCATAGAACCCCATCTTTCCCCATTAAGATAGTCACAAAGTTATTTTATACTTGGAATAGGGTTATAGTTCTTGACCGTTACTAGATTCAACCTATTGTTTTCTATGAAAAACCTTAAACTACATTTTACCATCTTTACGAACAACACTAGAGAACCCATGATGACACAATGGGTAGTATAAATCCCTTCTTCATCAGATCATGTATTTGATTACACAAATCCAATAAACCAAGTGGTTATAGGAAAAAAGGAACCATTTTTATCCAGTAATCACCAAGTTATAAGTCTATCTTATAATCAATGTCATGACGAGTGGGTAGAATCAAAACCACCTTGGGGAAACATCTAGGAACTCCTCAAAAACTATAGGGCCCTCAACCATCACATCATATAATGATTCCATTGACACCTCATCCCAAAATAAATTAACAAGCTCTATACATAGACTACACACATCACAGCTTCACTCAAAAGTAAAAACCATGCATTGACCATCCACGTTTGAATACACATCTCTTCTCTAGAAGCAGTTGATAACAAAATACATGAAATATAACTAGTAGATGGCAAGAATGACATAATATGGATGCATATACAGAAAGAAGAAATACACACAATATCAATGTGGTCACATCACCAGTATGAATATCCATCACACCACAAAAAAAGTTGGTTTGACCTCGGACTAGTACACTCAATACCATGGGCATGTGAAGCCCCTACATGTCTAGTCCCAGAGCATGGGCTAGAAAGGGTGAAAAAAGGAGTGAGAAGCTCCTAAATCAAAAAAAATCCAATGAAAGGGTAATAAAAATTATGATCATACATTTAACTATTTGCGGTCCTACTAGATCATCATCCTATGATCTATGGAACTAACCATGCCCAACTCCTCTAACCCTATTCTAACAATCTCCCCCACGACCACTCCTAGGTCGAGGTACTTGAGGAACACCCTATGGTCAGCCTCTACCATCTTTACCAAAATTCAATGGAGATTGATCCTGTTATCCCTAATATTAAAATGGACTAGGTGGAAACTATTACACATGATAGTGTAGAACATATCCACCTCCAATATAATGGGCTCGAATACCTACTAAAAACTGATTTTGAAGCTGGGTGTGAACCCCAATAAAGAATAAAATCATCCCTAATCACATAGTTAATACATACAGAGCGCTTTCACCAAAAAGTGGGAAATGAAACTAATGTGGTCACCACCATGTCTGTCCAAAAATTGATCTTTCCAATGCCTATGATTTTCCATTGATGACAATGAATATTAATGGACTCTACTAGGTCTCATCTCACGGTAGACATCCACATGATTGCATCCTCTCAATCACCATTTCCCACTTATGAACATATATATATTTTTTGTAAATGTAAAAAGAGAAAAAATATACTATATAGATGGTTAGATGGCCTCCTCTACCTATCTCACATAAGACTCCACTTAAAGAAAGATATCTAGGGTGAATCTATGATGATCCTTAAACATGATCCCCATCTCTCGTACTGGCATAATCGACTACTGAAGTGAGTGTGCCTTCTGTATTTTCACACAATTCAAGTTAGATGAAATTATTACCATTTTTAATTACATCATAATGTCAAGCCACAAAACATCTACATTCTTATGCTTTCCGAGATAAGGTGTCCAACAATGACGTGTATCTCCCAAAATTTTAATCACAAGAAAAGAAAATTAGTACTCTATCGGAGCCCATACCGAATAGAAGGTGAAATGATGCACCTCAAGCTCCTCAAGTCATCTCTCAGTGTCCATGTCTGAAATACTACACCATTAATTTAACAATGCCCAATGTAGGGAAGTACCTAATGTTGTCTTCCACCATTCATCCTCCTACATTGGATAATCCGTATATTGATCAACCAAATCAGCATGCTAAGAGTCAACTACTTGATCCACATTCAAATAATGATTGAGTTTCATATATGAAAGAAAAAAAATTAATTCCTATGATTAGGTAGTATGAAATTTTATTTAAATTTTATTTCAACTCTTTTAACTAATTTCATCATCAATTTAAAATTTTCGAAAACACACAAATGAAACAAAAAAACAAGTCATTGTGATGCATGTACATTTCCTAGGGTCTCAACCCTTGAAATGGTGTAGCCTCACATGGATGTTCAGTATGATCAATGTCCATAAATTCGATCACAGCAGGACCTAAAATGATGTTTCCTTACTGGTATTCCTTACCCTATGTCACGCATTAAGATCACATGACATTGTTACCCAACAAACCCAGTAAATAATCAATGTTCCAAACTAAAAAATCAACAGTATCTCTCAACCAACCCCTCTGATAGAGTTATATCATGACCCCCTCCCTCCAAATATTCCCCTCCTAGAATGAAAGTGGATAAAGGGAGATGACGACCCCTGAGCCCCACCTCATGTAGGCCCGAGGGTGGGGACTATAACCAAGGGTATAAAAATATCACAAAATGGGAGTCATTAACCATTTATAGGAAATATGATTGTGAGATTAGATGTTTAATCTCAAAATAACTCCATAAAATATATATAATGGAAATACAAATCCACCCCACATAGATGATTAAAATTGAACTGTTACAGTTACAATTAAAACTCTAACGAATGTACAAAATTTAATGTTATGAAGTGACACAAAAACTGTGATAAACCGAACTAGTAATGTCTATAATATTCTATAATGTCCTCTAAGGAACCTGAAAATATTCTTATATATGTATGGTGAGAATAAATGTATAATCATTATGAAAACCAATGTCTCTTTTGCATATGTGATAGTAACATATTGATTCCCCTATGTGAAAACAAAACCAAACAGGTATACAATCCACCCCAACATCCCCATGGAATTGTCATAAAAAATCAAGTTAGTTAATGTAATATAATTAAAACTGATAATAGCCTACCTGACACCACTTTCCCGCTGATTATCTGCTCTCATGACAAAAAAAATGCACTGGTGCTCCCCCCTCTTCCAAACATACAACATCACAACCCACCCACACACACCTATGCATAAAAACACATACCTCTTGTAGACACCTAACACACATAACACATCACATCCCACACAAATACACATGGGCCACATACCACATCACGTCTGGAAAGTAGATTGGAAAGTAAAAAATATACCTTCCTGATGACACATGGGAAAACACAACACATCTCTTCTCAAAGACACCTGGGAAAACCAAACTCTGCTGTACACACCTAGACCCAACAAAAAATCATGACTAATGAATCTTGGGCTATCACCACCTAGAATAAGGTGTAAAAAATAATGGGTGGCCAACTATCCATTATCCCACCTGGGTGTTTGGTAATGATTCCCTCCCTTATAACGATGGGGGTGTTCGGCACATAGTGTTCAACTATGGTGGTGTGGGTATAGAGATCGCAACAAAAATAAAAGTATATACATATATGAAAATGAAATTCTTTTTCTATCCAATTGGTTTTCAACCAACCAACCATCTCTCAGCACTGCCAACATTGTCTCATCCTCTAAATGCAATCACTACACAATATGCCACAACTTTTTCCAATTCATAACAAATATTTTTTTACCATTTCCATTCTTCATTCACAATTCATTTATTCATTCCGTCAACCTAACTAATCCAATCCAATAAAAAAAATTATTATTTCATTCATCTATTCCATTACTATTTTGGAACTACCAATCACAACACATAACAAGAAACACCACCGTGTCCAATCATAGAGAAACATCGGTCGAATTACCCATACTGACCACAAAAATCCTCAAACTATCAACCACATCCAACAACATAACCATTTCACAATATGATTAAAACCCCACTGCACAGCACAACTAATCCATTAGAAAATATATCAATATCTCAACCTAATATTCCATCATACATTTAGAACCGTCCCTCCATACACAACCTGGGAACCCACACGCAACCATGATTAAAACTGTATCTTGACACAAAGAAAATTATAAATTCCATATTTTATAAGGAATTCATTATTTAGTTCTATTTTGTATTTCATTGGTTATCACATAAGTTGAACAATACCGGGGAATCAATTCAATAGCTAGGAATGTATGATTAAACAGTTTCTATTTAGGGTGACACGAAAACAGCCACAACCAAAGCATAAGAAACCAAAGTTATAACCATCACAAACAAATCCAAAAACATCTTCCATTTTTTGTGGGTAATTCAGCAATTATAATGACTATATCATAAACAATAATCAAAGTTATTAAAAGCAATTAGTAAACCCCTTTACCCTTTCAATTCAATTATCAATCTCTTTATCATTGATTACGTCGACCCAACAATAATACAAGGGTAACAGTAGAAAAACCCATCCCACATGATGCAAAAATAAATAGACATAAGATAATCCCTACCTCGAATGGGTTTTAACATTCTTCTCTAGAAAATATATCATGTAATGGAAATCTGATCACCCATTCCATAAGACTTTTATCCATCCATGGATTCCAAGGCACCACAGCATTGACAAAAACTGAGTGAGACCCCATTTGGAATCATGGATATGCACACACCATAGAATAGCTAGGATATATGGAAGATAACACGATCCAACAAAGGGAAACTACTACAAATCAATTGACGAAAGTACCTTGGAACACTTTGGATCACAAATGAACAATCACTGATATCAATAGATCGAAGAAGGTGGAAGAGTTTTTGAAGAACTCCCCAGGGATCCTTGGGTTTTTCTGGAACAAGAGGGATAACTATATCTATAAGATTTGAGAAAGTCCAAGTGGATAGAATGTTTTAAAACATTACAGCATCGGGGCAATAAATGATGTGCAATTCCATTTCACTCTGTAAAATCCATCACGGTCCACCTCAACTAAAAACCATTATTCTTGTTGGATTATTTTATTTTTGAAACCCCAAAATATTGTATGTTGTGAATACTTATTTTATTCCCTATAAAAGTATGTAAATTGTGAATCATTCTAGGAGAAGACACGAATCAAAACTCCACATTGTGAAATCATGTTACAGGAGGTGTAACCTCACTACTTCCACATTTTAATTACTGAACTTCCCTAAACTACATTTAACCTCAAGATTATGATATTTTTTATCATTAAACTAAATTTAATAATTTAGATCGTCTACTTTTCCCATTTTTATCCCTTATAGAAAATTAAATCTAGGAAACTCACTTTTAAAAATTGATAATGTTTCACATTTTTGGATCACCTTAAATTTAATAGATTCTTATTATTTGAAGATATTAGTGGACCTCCATCATCACTATGTGAGATGTAATTTTTATCATCCCCACGAACATCATAACCAATGCATACAAGAGGAGGTAAAATTATATCACTATATATATTAATTATCGTTCTATTAAAAAATACACTTATTGATAACAAAATTATGAACATAACTCGATGAAGTTACTTTCCTAAGACATTATAAAAGTCTCAATGAAAGGAAAAATCACTATGATACCACTTGGAATTACAAATTATGATATATATGATAAATGAAAGGGATGATGGAAAATCAATGAAATTTTCCATTTATATTTTCAAAGATAGAAAAATTCATCACCACCTTTTAATGATTTATGAAATTACTTAAATCATTCACACAACATCAATCCAGGGGATCATAAGAGTTTTCAATGTTATATAATATAAAATACTACAAATTTAATAATAATAATTTATAAATTATCAAATCCCACACATTAGACCATAAAAATTAACATGAATATTTAATACAAATTGGGGAAAAAATTTATACTTGGGTTTAATCATAATCAAAAAATAGTGCATGTTCTTCCAGCACCCATAAAAGATTAAAAATATTAACTTTCCAATAACTATAATAATCTATCTTCTACATGAATTATTATGTTTTTTCTATAATTTTATGAAATATTCAACCATTATCATTAAAATTGTACTTCATCACTATATTTCCCAACACTAATAATGAAAATTCTCTTGAGAAATCTATAAAAATGTTCCATCTAAACACCTATTAATCTGATTAGTCGATATAGTCATCCATTTTTAGAACTATTTTTTATACTATTTGAAAATTAATAGAACATTTTTATTCTCTCTCAATATACTCATTTATACATATAGTTTGATCGAACCACCTGATAGGAAGAATGTATCTTGTGTCATTCCACTATATTTCTCCAATATTGACACCGCTATAAAAAAATAACATATTCATCAACCCTGGGACTATATTGTTATAAACCATAAATTTTAAAAAATTGGATTTAATATTATCATTCAATGTATCTATCAGAAAATATTTTCACAATACTTAAACATTGAAATTCTTGAATAGTACACAAAATTATTCAATACATGAATTCTATTCAGATATCATTATATAGTAGACATGGAGAATATATATTATCATTAAAACATCAAAAAATCATAATTGTTAACGAAAAAAATTTACCTATACAATCTTAACACATCTAGAATATTATTAAATCCTATTCTGAACATGATAATCTATGAATTTCAATAAACATCATTTTTACTATATGATAATTACATATTATTCATTAGTGATTGTGGAATCAAGGAATTATTAGTATTTAATTATCATATTTGATATAATTTTCAATTTTACTTAATGAAAATTCAATTAGTAAGACATTATAATAATATCTAATATGATAGAAAATTTTATAAAATACTCTATATTTTGATTCACTATTCGATATTAGATCATACCATCATTGGAATATCTTATTTCTCTCTTATCATACACTTATAATTCTTGATGAATAAATTAGAATACATCATCCATATTATTTATAAATAAACATATTTAATATAACCAGAAAAAAGTAACACCAATGTGGTGCTTAAAATAAATTCTTCTTATAAACATGAGGGGTTAAATGAGATGAATTTTCCTAAGATAGACTCTATAAAATATTTGAATTCCAATGAAATTGATTGAATTTTTTAAATGGCTTACATCTTAATAGACTTCATCTGAAAAAACATCATCTTTTTAGATTTTTTCGATCCAATTATTCTTTATATGACCATTATAATATAGAATTAATCCTATTTGAAAACATAAAAGACATTTTCCCAAACCCAATTTAATATAATATTGTATCTGATTACATTTCCTATTGAACATCCTTATAAAATAATTTCGTGGTAATTGTATATTCAGTAAATTATATACCACTTTATACAAACAATTTTATTATAATATTTTTAATAAATACTTATTAGGAAATTTAAAGAAACATAAATAATCACCATATTTTTTATCAAATTATCTATCATATTGGAAATCAAAATATCATATGAAAAAAAATCCATTAATTTTTTTAACAACCTCTCTTAGATGAACTCAGCTCCAAAAACAAGAATTGGTGTTTTCTATGTGCTCGTGATTTCTTATAAGGATTTAAAATTATAGTAATTTTATGTTCATTTAAAATTGTCAAATCATGGATCACATTTCATCAAGACTACAAAAAATCCATTTAAATTAATTTTTCTCAATTAAAAAACTTCAATGAATCCCATTACAAATAGATTCTATTATATTCTTATTCATTATTCTATTGTATTTCCAATTGTAGTTTCCCCCATGCTATATTTCAATCAAAATATATCGTATTTAATTAACTAACTAATTATATTTTTATTTTGTGATGAATATTGAAAACGCAAAAACTATCACATTACTTATCATTTTTACTTCCTCTTTTTTCCATCAAAACATTCAATAGAATGTCTAAAGAAACAAATTATAGATATAAATATCATCCATGAAACCCTTTTAAAAATGATACATTAGCATACTGTCTAAACTATTCATTTTATAATAAGTAAAAAGGTATTGAATATGTTTTTTCAGGAAGGGGGAATGGTTATTATGGATAATTTCTTATCCATAATAATATTTATATATTTTAATTCATCAATATACATAATAATATTTTTCAATATAATATTAGTGATTTATCTATCAATTAAATTTTGTATATATTTATCCATATTATGTTCATGGATTGTATTAAATAAGGTGTATACATTCATATCAATCATAAAAAATATTATCTGACTTGAAATAGAAGATAACACAATGATCAAAAAAATTAATTAATATTATACCTGGCTTCTCTAGGAAACTGTCTCTCTCTCACTTGTACCGTGAGTAGCATAAGTAGTTATTTGTGTTTTAATGAGATAAAATAATTTCTCCTTAGTAGTAAATTATAGGAGAACATATAAATCTATATGTTGATTTTTTATGGTGATTACATTGTCCATATAAAAATTATTCATAGATTTTACTGGATTTTACATTCCATTTCCATAATTAAAATATATTATAAGAAATGGTGTATTATTTTAATTTCTTGTTATAACATATTTAATTATATAATTAAATCAGACACTATTTAAATTGATCATATTATAAATTAGCATTAGATTCAAAATTTGAATTTCTCTAGTTAGTCTGATAGAAATGACACTTTTTTCTTTTATCATAACCCGGATGAATGCCGTATAAAAATATTAAAATTATTTTGGTTTTGACTTAATCATTTATGTACAATACACATAGATATCCATGATATATTGAGTACAGTACCCAATCATGAAATCCAATACATGTATTTCCTCAAAACATTTCTCAATGACATTAAAATCATTTTTTGGGATAATTATTTTGGTAATAATATGGTAATGTTAACCCAAAATGTATATTTAAACTAAATGGTATCTAATTGAAGCTTATTACATTATATAAAAATTGTGTTGACTATGGAAAATATATATCAATTTGTTTTCTAAATTAATAAAATATTTACAAAAAGGTTATATATATATACACCACATAAATAATACAGTAAATTTTTTTAAAAACATATACAATTTCATTTAGAGAATATATATTCCTAATAAATTGGAAAAAAATAAATGGTGTATACAAAATGAAAAAAATTACATGAATGGAAACAACACACAGTTCTGTGAAATATATTTTTTCAATGAATTTAATTAATTCAATATTTTTTCAATGAGAACCACACTACGATTTTCATTATTTATAGGAATCACTCTGTTTATCATGTGTTTAAATAATCAAAAAATGTATATTTTTCTAAATGAAACACTTTGTTTAAATGAAACCTGACATAGAATTAAATTACTATCAGTTAATATGATAATTATCACCTAAACATTGGAATATCATGTATGAATATGATTATATAAATTAATTAAATTAATGTTTTTACCATGTATATGATATGAATTATTTAGTTTCCAATTAGTTATTATTTAAAATAAAAACTATTTGAATTTATAGAAAATATTTTTCTGAAATAGTTTTTTATGTACCCAAACTAGTTTTACGTAAATATATTAATAAAAATATTTTGGAGATTTATTTTTATGATATATATTTATATATTATAATTAATAGATAATTTAATATTCAACATATATTTTTATATATAATATAAAATAATATATCCAATTTTAGTTTTACATAATTATATAATTCAACAAAACACTTTTGTTTCCTTTTGAGAACATCATTTAAAATCAATTTATTCCACCTTTAAAAAATTTCATTGAAATAATGGAATTAAATTTTGAATTTATAATTTAAAAATTATCTTCCGATGAACATGTAATAATTTTTAGAGAGGATCAAATTTTAAATTAATAAGGAAAATAACATGTTTTGATTAAGAATTATCATTTCATTTAAATTATGTTAAATCACCGAATTATTTTTTATATTATTTAATAACACAAATCATTCCAATTATATATATATTAAAAAAATTAAGTAACTTCAATCAATTTAATAATAAATTTTATATAAACATTTTCTAAACAATGAAAAAATTTCTCTTCGGAAACTGGCTTAATCATCACATATATTATTTTATACACATTATGTTGTTTTCTATAGAGTTTTACTCACACCGAACTTGTGCGTCT
>CAUJRU010004106.1:0-23206 GCA_963277665.1 Viscum album | reverse complement strand
GATCCTCGAACAGCTTCAACCACTGCGATCGAACCTCAGACTCCCTCTCCCAAGTCTCATCCTGTACTCACCCGTGCTGCCATAGCACCCGTACCAGAGGAAAAGACTGGCCTCGGAGAACTTTTGTGCTGCGATCGACAATCTAGATAGGATGCTCCTCAAATGACGCATCCACTTCGAGCTCAACCTCCTCGGGTTGGAAGACATGAGATGGGTCTGAGAAGTAACGTCGAAGCTGAGAGACGTGGAAGACATCATGCATAGCCTGGTACCTCTGAGGTAGTTTCAACCGATAGGCAACCGGCCCAACTCTCCCCACTACCTCAAACGGCCCGACGTACCACGGTGAAAGCTTACCCTGTCTCCGAATCCTCTTGTGTCCCAACCTCGGTGTGACACACAGGAAAACCTGATCTCCGACCTCGATGTAACATCCCAAGTAAGTAATGAATAATAGATATTTTTATCTATGTCTATTAATGAATTAGATAGTGTTTTAGAGGCTTAAAATGAGAATAAATCCAATCTTAAGCATGGAATACACTAATATTTTTAAAAGATTGTTTTACTGCATTTTGATGGAAAACCATTTTTAAATCAAAATTTTGACAATTTTATAATCTATATTTTTCAAAATAAAGATATTCTTTATGATTGGGACATTGAAATTTACATTGGATAATTTTTTGGTATTTTTCTGACAATGTTCATTTTTTAATGAATAGTGAAAAATACTACATTTTACATCAAAATTGCTTTTCCATCTAATTTAATTATATGGTTAGATTATCTTTTTAATTGGTCTTAAAGTGTAATTTGAATATATTTTTACCATTTAATCCAATAGTGGTTGTTGGAATTAATTTCACTTTGAAATTGGACTTAAACTAGTGTCAATCTTTTGATACTTATTGTTTCATAAAAACACGCTATTTGTCATTACAACGGGAATTAATTATTAAATTAATTAATGTAACTTATATGATTTGAATTTTTTAAAATAGACATCATTTTTAAATTCGGAATATCAAATATAGCTTAGGGTGAAGTTTTGGTATTTTTCTGAAAAACTTCAATTTTTGATGAATAGTGAAACCACTAAGTGGTACTTATAAAAACTAATTTTCCGTTTAAATGAAATTTTACCACCTCTGTGTTTTGAATTTCAAAAATCTGACATACATGGTTGTCATTAAGAACTAAAATGTGGTTCAATGGGATTAAAATAATTTTTTGGTGAATAGTTACTTTTAAGTTTATTAATCGCGATTAGAGGTAATTAGTGCAATTTAAGGAAAAAATGATATTTTAATAAAATGAAAAAACCTAGACACATGTCCTACCCTTATTTTATGTGTCATGGCCGACCATTACAACCCATGGGCTTATTTTTGGGACCCCATGGAGCCACTTGGGTAAGATAATGACTTTAATGCCTTTTATTTAAAGTAAAAGTAAAAATGACACAAACATATATTATTTTATTAAAACAATTTTTTAAATGGGTTTATACAAGTCATATTTTTGACTATAAATAGTAATTGGAAAGCTAAAAATATTTCCTACATCATGATATTTTTTTTATAATTTTTAGACATTTAATAAATTAAATTATTTATGACATCACGATGATGCAGCGATTACCTCATTAATGAACGATTTAAATAAAATGAGAAGATAATGTAAAATGTAATACTTAAACTTGTAAAAGACCTATTGTATGAGTATATTTCGAACCCTTATCACCTTATCCTATAATTATATCAATGTGGGACCTTTAAAATCCGAAACTCATTTTATAATAAAGTAAACTTTTATAACTTTCCAAGAGTGCCCCTCCTCTCCTCTTATAAAAGGCCCCCACCTCTACCACCTTACCCACACCTCTAAAGCATTTGGTTCAGCCAATATCTGACCATTTTGTCTCTCCACATCCCTCTCTTACTCCTTGAAGCCTCACTTTGGGCAGAAGTCTTCCCAAGGAAGCCTTTGAGCTCAAATAAAAAAGAGTTACCCGTTTTAAAGGTAGTGTTTTCTCTTGTGTTCTTATGTTTTATTTTGCTTCTCCAACCCACTAAACTCTTTTTATTCATTCATTTTGTAACAAATTAAGTATCTTAAATATACTAGGATGTTTTTATAAGAATCATTCGAGCTACAGTTACACACACCTACATATAATGGTTAAAGAACATACTGTTTCTGTGGATGACGAATTTCTGCCTCACGAAATGATGATTGTTCAATATTCTTCTAACACCTTAAAAGGTGGCCATTAAGATGTAAATATATTTATATATGATATATAACATGTTTATGTTTTACTTAAGATTCTGTATTTTTCATTTATGGAATACATTTATGGTTTCCATTATGGGTAAACACGATATCTTCATTTTAGGAAGTGCGGACTACCGCCCCCTCAAAGTGATTTGATTCGTTAATACCATATGTGAGACGTATAAAGGATTTAATTAATGATTTTATATATGATATTATACTGGAATTATAATATACCTTTATATCATTATGATTCCATTCCATAAAATACGAAATAGAAATGAAAGTAGCGTTCATGCGTACGTACAACTTACCATCTCCATGAACTGTGCATTTCATTTCTTACCTCTAAACATTATGTAATATTATAAATGCATGTATATACTAGATATATATGATATATATGATATCTACATCATGAGTATAACTCTGGATATAATGGATACATGAACAACGTGTAATTATACAGAGTTTATTTTTTTACTCAAGTACCAATGATCGTTAAAACGACCGTTATTAACTTAAGTAATTACATAGTGTTCATGACATGGTAATAAGTGATATAAAAGGAATAATTAACTTGAAAAATGTTCTTAATCAAGTAGAAATTAACTCAAGTTTATTATTCATGAGGTTAAAGAACGATCGAGTCAAGTCGGACCCGAGGTATGGGACTTCGTATCAATCTCCTTTCATTGAGGCATATTTTGTTTTATACACAACCTTCTTTTATACGATGTATAAACCCCTTTAAATTTATGTTTATCCAAAAGGAATCTTTTTTATACGAAGTGTTTTATTAAATGAAAAAAGGGAATGTTTTTGTCGTACATATGCGGCGACAAAGACTTCTCCGCCGTTGTGACCATTATTTGAGTTTCGGCTTGCTCTACAAGCCATACCTTTTTTTAAAAGATAAATAAATAACATGTTTTACTTTTATTTTTTTTTGGTATTGAAAATGGTTTTCATAATGTTTTTATATCAATGTGTTGTATTTATATCTTGTGATTGAAAATTGGAAATGTTGTGTTTATGCATGTTTTATGTGATACGATTATGTTATGGTTCTTGGGCATTGTTATGAAGATGGGTGGTTTCGTGATAAACTAAGGGAGGGTGAGCTCGATATAGCTCTCCAATGCATTGGGTAATGCAAAGGAGTTAAACGTTAAGGTTTCTCCGAAGAGATTTAGGGAATATACTGTGATGGGTATTCCAAACGTAACCAAGAGGGTTACTCCCTACGTAAGAATGTTATGAATGCCTCAAGTTACCTTTATGTCTTATGATTTCTACTATTTATCCATGATTTGATGAGTTATGTTGAAGTGATTATGTATTATGGGTAAAGTATGATTTCATTGATTCTTATGTATACATGTACTCATGTTTCCTTTCCATATTTTTATATCCCTTACTGAGCTTTTTATGATTATCCCAAGTATTTGAAATGTTTTTCACAGGTCAAGGGAAAGGTACATGATATGATGATAGTGTCAAGGAAGTGTCAAGAAAGAATCCATGTTTTATTTTAAATATGTTTCCATTGATGGAAAAAATGAATACTATCTTTTATGTAACCACTTTGTTTAAATATGGAATGTAATGCCTGTTTTATGATCTAATTCTCTAAAACTCTAAACCTGAAAAGATCCTCAATGTGTAATCTTGTAATAACTCGAGATTAAGTAAGGTTTAAGGCTGGGGCCTTATAGTTGGTATCAGAGGTCGGTTTAGATAACTTTAGGAGTTAGAATTATATTAAATGATTATCCAAAAATATTTTCTTTATGGTCAAATTGAAATGATATAGCATTTGAAGATTACCATGTTGCTTCATCTAAGACATGTTTGTTCAGAATGGTTTTCCGTAGAGGAAATAGGGAAGCAGTGCTAGGAAGGCATACAAAAGGAAATAACCTTCTGAATCAGCATCCTGAGATGGTCAGAATTGGAACTGAATAGTTTGTTGCAATAATGGATTAGTTAACTCAAGCGATAAATGGTGGTGGTATCCATGCATGAGATCATCCAGATCAACCATAGAGGAACATGTCAGTGGTGGAACATTTTATGAGGCAAAATCCCCCATAATTCAGAGGATCATATGACCCTGTGCTAGCTGAAGGGTGGATTAAAGCACTGGAGAAGATTTTCGATGTCATGGGATGTTCAGACAATCAAAAGGTTAGTCTTGCTATTTACCGTTTGGAGGGTGAGGCAGATCAGTGGTGGTCGATGGTTAAAAATATCAGGGACGCTGATGAGATTGATTCTCTCGACTGGGATGAATTCAAATGTATGTTTCTTGAGAAGTATTTTCCTAAGGCTGTTCGACTTAGGATGGGAAAACAATTCTTGGAATTGAGTCAAGAGGAAGACTCAGTGGCTGCCTATGAAGAAAGGTTCACTCGATTGGCAAGGTATTCTCCAAATTTTATCCGAGACCTTGATAGTAAAATAATTAGTTTTTACTCAGGATTAAAGCCAAAATATCGAAGGGCATTAGCTTCTCATGAGTTCAAAAGTTATGAAAAGCTTGTTCGATGTGCTGAGAAGGTGGAAATGGAGTTTTCCGATGATCAAGTGTTCTATAACAACCAACAGAAGAAGAGACTGAGGTGGCAGGAGAAAGGGAATAATTCTTCAAAAAAGTCTGATGGTAAGAAATCTAGGTTTCCAGTTTGTGATAAATGTGGGAAAAGGTATGCTGGGTAATGTCTTCTGAATTCTGGAAAGTGCTACCGATGTGGTAAGATGGGACATAAGGCTCGTGATTGCACTAAAAAAGATCAAGGTGATGGTAAGTCAAAATTTGATTTATAGTTAGTGAAATGTTTTAAGTGCAATGAGATGGGTCACTATGCAAACGAGTGTCCGACAAAGAGCTTGAGTGATGAGAAGCAGTTAGACTACAAGCAGAAAGGGGTGGTGAAATCCTTTGCAAATACTTCAGCAGATGTTGGGCCATCAAATGAAGTTGTATCAGGTACTTTGTTTGTTTTTTCAGAATATGCCAGTGTGTTGTTTGATTCAGGGTCTATGCATTCTTTCATCTCTGAAACCTTTTCTAGTAAAATGGGAATACCATCTCAAGAAATGACTCCTGAACTTGTGGTAAAAACACCTGGGGGAAATGTTGAGGCAAAAAAAAAAGAATCTTCTTATCCTTATCCGTGGAAAGAACCTACTTGCAAACCTAATTGTTCTACCTCTAGTAGAGTTTGATGTTATCCTTGGTATGGATTGGCTCTCTGTTTACCATGCTAAGATTGACTGTAGAGCTAAAAAAGTTTCTTTTCTGAAATACTTTCAGTTTGTGTACAAGAATGAACCCTTACTGTTGATAACATATCAAGAGGCCGAGAAACTTGTAAAATATGGAAATGAATGTTACCTTGCACACATTGTTGAAAACAAGGGAACTGTTCAGATTAATGATGTGCCAGTGGTAAATGAGTATCCTGATGTTTTTCCTGATGAGTTGCTTGAAATAATACCAGATCGGGAAGTTGAGTTTACTGTAGACTTAGTTCCTGATGCTTTGAGTCGAAAAAGTAATGCTGCATTAACAACGTTGCATTTGGAACGTGATCCTTTGGTTAAGGATTTAATGAAATTTGGCATAGAAGTTTTTGGTGCAGGATGTCCTTCTATTTTGTTTCAGGTATCAGTGAAATCTTCTCTATCAGACAATATCAAGCAAGCACAGAAGCAAGACAGTGAGTTTCAGAAAAAGGTAGAGCTGGTTCAGAAGGGTAAGTTTCCGGAATTCATCATTGATAATGATTGTGTTTTGAGATTTGGGAAGAGATTTTGTGTACCTTGTGATTCACAGTTGAAGAGAGAGTTGTTATGTGAAGCTCATAGTTCTCCGTTTTCAGTTCATCCTGGCAGTACTAAGATGTACAAAGATCTGCGGGAGTATTACTGGTGGGATGGAATGAAAAGAGATATTTCCGATTTTACAGTGAAGTGTTTGACTTGTCAATAGGTTAAAGCAGAGCGACAATTACCGAAAGGGATGCTTCATCCTTTACCAGTACCAGAGTGGAAATGGGAAAATATATCCATGGACTTCATTGTGGGATTGCTGAAGACACCTCGAGGTAATAATGCAATCTGGTTTATTGTTGATCGCTTGACTAAATCTTCTCATTTCTTTTCTATACGGGATACTTTCTCCCTAGATCAACTTTCCCGTTTGTATCTTAAAGAGATAGTCAGGTTACATGGAGTTCCTCTCTCTATTGTATCTGATCGTGATCCCAGGTTCACTTCTAACTTTTGGAAAGGCCTTTAGAAGTCATTGGGTACTGAATTAAATTTTAGTACAGCTTTTCATCCTCAATCAGATGGAAAATCAGAACGAACAATACAGACTTTGGAAGATATGCTATGTGCTTGTTCGATGGATTATCAGGGAAGTTGGGACCAACATCTTTCTTTGGTTGAGTTTTCATATAATAACAGTTTTCATTCTAGTATACAGATGGCACCATTTGAGGTGTTATATGGGAAGCAGTGTCGAACTCTAGCTTTCTGGGATGAAGTGGGTGAAAGGAAGATGATGGGACCAGAATTGGTAGAAGAGTTGGCAGAAAAAGTTTAGTTGATACAGAAACACATGAGAACAGCTCAGAGCAGGCAGAAGAGTTATGCGGATAACCGGAGGAAGGATCTATCTTTTTAGGTAGGTGATCATGTTTTTCTCAAAGTCTCACCATGGAAAAGTGTGATGCGATTTGGTAAGAAAGGAAAGATGAGTCCAAGGTTCATTGGACCATATAAAATTCTGGAGAGAGTTGGATCAGTTGCATACCGAGTGACTTTACCTCCGAGTTTATCTCAAGTACACAATGTTTTTCATGTTTCAATGTTAAGGAAGTACATGCCAGATTCATCTCATGTTTTGAGTCCAGAGGTAGTTCAGCTGGAAGAGAACCTATCTTATGAGGAACAACCGATCCAGCTTCTTAACCACAGGGAGAAAGTGTTATGGAATAAGGTGATTCATTAGGTAAAGGTTTTTTGGAAAAACCACATGATTGAAGAGGCAACAAGGGAATATGAAAATGCAATGAGGGCTAAATACCCCCACTTATTCGATAAGTAAATAAATTACGGGGACACAATTTTCTAAAGTGGGGAAGGATGTAACATCCCAAGTAATTAATGAATAATAGATATTTCTATGTCTATTAATGAATTAGATAGTGTTTTAGAGGCTTAAAACGAGAATAAATCCAATCTTAAGCATGGAATACACTAATATTTTTAAAAGATTCTTTTACTGCCTTTTGATGGAAAACCATTTTTAAATCAAACTTTTGACAATTTTATAATCTATATTTTTCAAAATAAAGATATTCTTTATGATTGGGACATTTAAATTTACATTGGATAAATTTTTGGTATTTTTCTGACAATGTTCATTTTTTAATGAATAGTGAAAAATACTACATTTTACATCAAAACTGCTTTTTCATCTAATTTAATTATATGGTTAGATTATCTTTTTAATTTTTCTTAAAGTGTAATTTGGATATATTTTTACCATTTAATCCAATAGTGGTTTTTAGAATTAATTTTACTTTGAAATTGGACTTAAACTAGTGTCAATCTTTTGATACTTATTATTTCATAAAAACACGCTATTTGTCATGACATCGGGAATTAATTATTAAATTAATTAATGTAACTTATATGATTTGAATTTTGTAAAAGAGAAATCATATTTGAATTCGGAATATCAAATATATCTTAGGGTGAAGTTTTGGTATTTTTTCTGAAAAACTTCAATTTTTGATGAATAGTGAAACCACTAAGTGGTACTTATAAAAACTGATTTTCCGTTTAAATGAAAATTTACCACCTCTGTGTTTTGAATTTCAAAAATCCGACATACATGGTTGTCATTAAAAAGTAAAATGTGGTTCAATGTGATTAAAATAATTTTTTGGTGAATAGTAACTTTTAAGTTTATTAATCGCGATTAGAGGTAATTAGTGCAATTTAAAGAAAAAAAATGATATTTTAATAAAATGAAAACACCTAGAAACATGTCCTACCCTTATTTTATGTGTCATGGCCGACCATGACAACCCATGGGCCAATTTTTGGGACCCCATGGAGCCACTTGGGTAAGATAATGACTCTAATGCCTTTTATTTAAAGTAAAAGTAAAAATGACACAAACATGTATTGTTTTATTAAAACAATTTTTACATGGTTTTATACAAGTCATATTTTTGACTATAAATCGTCATTGGAAAGCTAAAATGATTTCCTACATCATGATATTTTTTTATAATTTTTAGACATTAAATAAATTAAATTATTTATGACATCATGATGATGCAACGATTACCTCATTAATGAACGATTTAAATAAAATAAAAAGATAATGTAAAATATAATACTTACACTTGTCAAAGACCTATTGGATGAGTATATTTCGAACCCTTATCACCTTATCCTTGAATTATATCAATGTGGGACCTTTAAAATCTGAAAATCATTTTATAATAAAGTAAACTTTTATAACTTTCCAAGAGTGCCCCTCCTCTCCTCTTATAAAAGTCCCCCACCTCTACCACCTTAACCACACCTATCAAGCCTTTGGTTCGGCCAAGCTCTGACCATTTTGTCTCTCCAAATCCCTCTCTTACTCCTTGAAGCCTCACTTTGGGCAGAAGTCTTCCCAAGGAAGCATTTGAGCTCAAATCAGAAAGAGTTACCCGTTTTAAAGGTAGTGTTTTCTCTTGTGTTCTTATGTTTTATTTTGCTTTTCCAACCCTCTAAACTCTTTTTATTCATTTATTTTGTAACAAATCCAGTATCTTCAATATACTAGGATGTTGTTATAAGAATAATTCGTGCTACACTTACACACACCTACATCTAATGGTTAAAGAACATACTGTTTCTGTGGATGGCGAATTTCTGCCTCACGAAAAGATGATTGTTCAATATTCTTATAACACCTTCAAAGGTGGCCATTAAGATGTCACTATATTTATATATTATATATAAAATATTTATGTTTTACTTAAGTTTCTGTATTTTTCATTTATGGCATACCTTTATGGTTTCCATTATGGGTAAACACGATATCTTCATTTTAGGAAGTGCGGACTATCGCCCCCTCAAAGTGATTTGATTCGTTAATACCATATGTGGGATGTATAAAGGATGTAATTAATGATTTTATATATGATATTATACTGTAATTATAATATACTTTTATATCATTATGATTCAATTCCATAAAATATGAAATAGAAATGAAAGTAGCGTTCATGCGTATGTACGGCTTACCGTCTCCATGAACGGTGCATTTCATTTCTTACCTCTAAACGTTATGTAATATTATAAATTCATGTATATACTGGATATATATGATATATATGATATCTACATCATGAGTATAACTCTGGATATAATGGATACATGAACAACGTGTAATTATAAAGAGATTATTTTTTTACTCAAGTACCAATGATCGTTAAAATGACTGTTATTAACTTAAATAATTACATAGTGTTCATGACATGGTAATAAGTGATATAAAATGAATAATTAACTTGAAAAAGGTTCTTAAGCAAGTATAAATTAACTCAAGTTTATTATTCATGAGGTTAAAGAACGATCGAGTCAAGTCAGACCTGAGGTATGGGACTTCGTCTCAATCTCCTTTCATTGAGGCATATTTTGTTTTATATGAAACCTTCTTTTATAAGGTGTATAAAACCCTTTGAATTTTACGTTTATCCAAAATGAATATTTTTTATATGAAGCGTTTTACTAAACGACAAAAGGGAATGTTTTTGTCGTACGTATGCGGCGACAACGACTTCTCGGCCGCCGTGACCATTATTTGAGTTTCGGCTTCCTCTAAAAGGCATACCTTTTTTTTAAAAGAAAAATAAATACCATGTTTTAATTTTATTTTATTTTGGTATTGAAAATGGTTTTCATAATGTTTTTATATCAATGTGTTGTATTTATATATTGTGATTGAAAATTGGAAATGTTATGTTTATGCATGTTTTATGTGATACGATTATGTTATGGTTCTTGGGAATTGTTATGAAGACGGGTGGTTTCGTGATAAACTAAGGGCGGGTGAGCCTGATATAGCTCTCCAATGCATTGGGTAATGCGAAGGAGTTAAATGTTAAGGTTTCTCCGAAGAGATTTAGGGAATATACTATGATGGGTATTCCAAACGTAACCAAGAGGGTTACTCCCTATGTAAGAATGTTATGAATGCCTCAAGTTACCTTTATGTCTTATGATTTCTATGATTTATTCATGATTTGATGAGGTATGTTAAAGTGATTATGTATTATGAGTAAAGTATGATTTCATTGATTCTTATTTATACATGTACTCATGTTTCCTTTCCATATTTTTATATCCCTTACTGAGCTTTTTATGCTCATCCCGAGTTTTTGAAATGTTTTTCATCGGTTAAGGGAAAGGTACATTATATGATGATAGTGTCAAGGAAGTGTCAAGAAAGAATCCATGTTTTATTTTAAATATGTTTCCGTTGATGGGAAAAATGAATACTATCTTTTATGTAACCACTTTGTTTAAATGTGGAATGTAATGCATGTTTTATGATCTAGTTCTCTAAAACTCTAAACCTAAAAAGATCCTCAATGTGTAATCTTGTAATAACTCGAGATTAAGTAAGGTTTAAGGCTGGGGCCTTATACTCGAACTCCAGAAGTCATCTCCGCTGATTAGCATAAGACTTATGTCGAGACTGTGCTGTAGCCATCCTCTTCTGAATCAACTCCATCTGCTCCGAAGTCTCCTGAACAAGACGAGGTCCTAGAAAAGCTGCCTCTCCTGCCTCCAGCTAGCATAAGGGGGATCGACATGGCCTACCGTACAAAGCCTCGTATGGTGCCATCTGAATGGTCACCTGAAAACTGTTGTTGTAGGTGAACTCCACAATAGGTATATGCTTCTCCCAAGAACCGCCAAAGTCTAGAATGAAAGCTTGGAGCATATCCTCAAGTACCTGGATCGTGCGCTCGGACTGGACATCAGTCTGGGGATGGTATGCTGTACTCAAGAGTACTTGTATACCCAAAGCCTTCTGAAGTCCCTGCCTGAACTGAGAGGTAAATCACACATCCCTATCTGAAACAATGGAGTGTGGAACTCCATGTAGACGTACAATCTCTCGGATGTACAGTTGTCCTAGATCATCAACACTGAAGGTTTCCTTGATCAGAAAGAAGTGTGAAACCTTCGTAAGCCTGTCGACGGAAACCCAAACAACATCACTTCCCCACGGTGACCTCGACAACCCGGTCACGAAGTCCATCGCGACATCGTTCCACTTCCACTCCGGAATGGGTAACTGATGTAAAAGCCCTGCTGGTTGCTGATGCTCTGCTTTCACCTGCTGACAAGTAGAAAATATCATGACAAAACCAGCAACATCTCTATTTATACCTGGCCACCAATACTGGTGATGAAGATCCTGATACATTTTGGTGAAGCCAGGATGAACTGCCCAAACTAAGAAGTGAAAATCTCGCATCAGCTCCTCGCGTATGTCTGCTGGCACCCATACGCGTCCCTGGAAACACAAGATCTCATCCTTGCCCACTGTCCATCTAGGAAGAGGGTCCCCTCCTAACACACTCTTCCGCAGGACCAAGGCCTCTGAGTCTGATAGCTTCCTCATTCGTACCCGATCAAGAAGTGTAGAGGTAACAGCCACAGAAGATAGGATAGTCTGTCCCTGCCTGTCGTGCACCTCTAGATGCATCTCAGAGAACAGAGCCATAAGATGCCACTCACTGTTGGCCTCTTGAACTACCTAAATCTGATTTCATCTACTCAACACATCTACCACTGCATTGCCCTTTCCCGGCGTATAGGCGAGCTCGAAATCAAAGGACTGAAGATACTCGACCCACTTGCGCTATCTCAGATTCAAATCACGCTGAGTGAAGATATACTTGAGACTCTTGTGGTCGGTGAAAACCACAAAGTTCTCTCCCAGAAGATAGTGTCTCCAACAGTGTAGGGCATGAACAACTGATGCCAACTCCAGATCGTGCGTTGGGTAGTTCCTCTCATGTGGCCTCAACTGTCGAGACCCGTACGCAACGACCCTATCTCCTTGCATAAGCACGGCTCCTAGCCCGATACCCGAAGCATCACAGTAAACAGTGTAGCTCTTTCCCGGCTCTGGAAAGACTAGTATCGATGCTGACGTCAACCTCCCCTTTAGCTCCTAAAAGGCTGACTCACAAGAATCTGACCATAAAAACTTTACCCCCTTCTTGGTCAGACCTGTCAATGGTGTTGCTAGGTGAGAAAAGTCCTGAATGAAGCATCTGTAGTACCCAACCAGCCCTAGAAAACTCTGTACCTCAAAGACGTTCTTCGGATGCTCCCAGGAAACTACAGCTCTCACTTTTTATGGGTCCACAGATACTCCAGCCTCTAAGATGACGTGACCCAAGAAGTGAATCTGATCCATCCAAAAGTGGAGCTTTGAGAGTTTAACATACAACCGATGCTCTCTCAGTGTACTCAGAACGATCTCAAGATGTGTGGCATGGTCATGTCGAGTGTGAGAGTACACTAAGATATCATCCACGAAGACCATGACAAAGGAGTCCAAGTATGGATGGAAACTCGGTTCATTAGTGCCATGAAGACTGCAGGCGCGTTCATAAGACTGAACGACATGACTATATATTTGTAAAGACCATACCTTCTCCTGAAAGATGTCAGAGGTATATCTGATGGTCTAATGCGCAACTGATGATAACCAGACCTCAAGTTGATATTCAAGAACACCCGGGCTCCTCTAAGCTGATCAAAGAGGTCATCGATCCTCGAAAAGGGATATCGTTTCTTGACCGTCAACTGGTTCAACTTCCGATAATCCACACAAAGCCGAAGGGTACTGTCTGCCTTCTTTGCAAACAGGATAGGTGAACCCCAAGGAGAAGTACTGGGTCGGATGAAACCCTTCACCTGCAACTCCCCCAACTGCTTCTTGAGCTCCTGTAACTCAGGTGTAGCCATCCTACAACGAGGAATGGACACCGGTGCCGCTCCTGACATGAGCTCAATCGAGAATTCTACCTCACACTCTGGATAGAAACTTGAAAAGTCTTCTGGAAAGACATCCTTGAAATGATCCACCAATGGAGGAAAGTCTAACTGTGAAGTCCCCTGGTCATCCAGATAAATACTAGAAATATGGGCTGTAACTTCCCCTAGACCATGATGCTCTGGCCCAGATCTACCCGCCTGGACATCCCACTTGCCTTTATGAAGGAAAGATCCACCCTCTGGTGATGTGAAACTCACCCTATGGCGATAGCAATCAACGAATGCCTGGAAGGGAACCAACCATTCCATCCTGAGAATGACTTCATAGCCCGTCATCTCTAGGACATAGAAGTCCCATAAGAAATGAAACCCCACAACCTCAAGAGGGAACTCTCTGCACTATCGTACTCTAGATGTCCTTGTTCCCAACGGTGTGTCAAGAGTCAACAAATCAATCGACGAAAAGATACAGAGCCCAAGGCTCTCCACAACCGCAACCAAGATAAAGCTATGGGAAGCACCATTATCAAAAAGAGATGAAGATAAAACTGAGGATACTAAGATTGTACCTCGAACCGTAGAAGGGCCTGGATCCTGCTCCTGATAGGTCTGCTCCACATCGAAAGACTGGCCTGCACCGCGGCACTACGCCCCTGGCTGACCACTCTGAGCTGATCCACTCTGCTGTCACTGATGACCTGGTGACTGACCACCACGACCGCGACCTCCACCTCGGCCTGAACGGCCGGAAGAACTCTAGTTCCCTGACTGGTGGGAAACTGGTGAAGCATCTCTAGAATGCGGGGTCATAGAAGAATTCCTACCACCAGCTGAAGGTGAGAAGATGTGACAAAAACGCTGAAGATGGCCCATCTTTCCACAAGACTGGCACTCTATCGGATCCCTCTGGCACTGAGGCCTAGTATGCCCACTCTTACCGCACTGGTAGTATACAACATGGATGCCAGAAGATGCATCCCGTGAACCTCTAGTGCAGAAAACATTTTTTACGTCGGTTATTTTTTATTATTTACATCGGTTTTTAGGCAACGTTAATACGGACGACGTTATAAATAACGTTTTTTAAGTCGGTTATTTAAAACCCGACGTAATATCCCTAACATCACGGTGGTTATCACGTCGGTTCATATAATAACCGACGTGATAAATATGCGCGGGGGGGCTTTATCACGTCGGTTATTCCCTAAACCGACGTGATAAAACGCCTGGGATATCTTTTATCACGTCGGTTATGTCATAACCGACGTGATAAACCCTTCCCCTGGCCTATTATCACGTCGGTTATTTAAGAAACCGACGTGATAAAAAGGCCTGGGAAACGTTTTAGCACGTCGGTTATCCAATAACCGACGTGGTAAATCGATTCCCAGGCCTTTTAGCACGTCGGTTATATTAAGAACCGACGTGATAAAAGCCCCGGGAACGGTTTATCACGTCGGTTCTAGAAAAACCCGACATGATAAACCCCTGCTGATTTATTTACCACGTCGGTTATAAAATAACCGACGTGAAAGAATTTTTTTTTTTAAATAACTGCACTGCTCTCACCAATAAGCAACCAGAAACCAAACAAAAATAACCATGCCAGCCCTCCCCCAAGCCCCAACTGAACCCCACCCTCATCTATACCCACCTAACAACCTGGCCAGCCCTCCCCCACCACATTGGAGCCCCACCACAACCCTTGGACACCCCCCACCCCTTAGACAGCCCCCCCACCCTCATTTACACCCCCACGACCCCTAGTACAGCCTCAAACACCCATTGGAAACCCCTCCCATATCCCTTGGACACCCTCCACCCCTTGGACACCCCCACCCCTTGGACAGCCCCCCCACCCTCATTTACACCCCCAAGACCCCTAGTACAGCCTCAAACACCCATTGGACACCCCCCCCACACCTTGACAGCCCTCCCAGACCCCTTGGACACCCCCCGACCCCTGGACACCCCCCCGAGCCCTTGGACAGCCCCAAACACCCCTTGGACACCCCTCCCATATCCCTTGGACACCCCCCACCCCTTGGACACCCCCCCACCCCTTGGACAGCCCCCCCACCCTCATTTACACCCAACCGGCCCCTTGGACAGAACTCCCAGACACCTTGGACACCACTCCCATATCCCTTGGACACCCCCCCACCCCTTGGACACCCCCACCCCTTCGACAGCCCCCCACCCTCATTTACACCCCCCGAACACTAGGACAGCCCCAAACACCCCTTGGACACCCCTCCCATATCCCTTGGACACCCCCCACCCCTTGGACACCCCCCCACCCCTTGGACAGCCCCCCACCCCCTGGACACCCCCCGACCCCTTGGAAACCCCCCTACCCCTTGGAAACCCCCCCATCCCCTTGGACAGCCCCAAACACCCCTTGGACACCCCTCCTATATCCCTTGGACACCCCCCACCACTTGGACACCCCCCACCCCTTGGACAGCCCCCCCACCCCCATTTACACCCAACCGACTCCTTGGACAGCCCCAAACACACCTTGGACACCCCTCCCATATCCCTTGGACACCCCCACCCCTTGGACACCCCCACCCTCATTTACACCCCCCCGACCCCTAGGACAGCCCCAAACACACCTTGGACACCCCTCCCATATCCCTTGGACACCCCCCAAACACCCACCCACCCCCTTGGAACCTCTCCCCCCATACCAAAATCCAGACCAGAAAAACCATCAACAGTAGACCAAAACAAGAAGTAGAGAAAAATTAAACATTCACTTATATAACATTCAAAACTTACACTGTCAACTTCAAAAAAAACTAAATCCAACCTAAACGACTACGAAATACACAATTACATTGACAATATTCAAAATTACATTTTACATTACAAACAACTAAAAGTCAATCAAACCTGTAAAATAATTTGACCACTCCACTTGTAAGTGTTTGATATCTTCAGAAGTAAAGGGTTGAGGGTCATCAAAAAGCTACAAAGGAAAAGGATAGTAGTCAACGTGTATAATGAATAAATAAAATTGAAATATTATGAGAAAGAGGAAATCTTACCAGGTCAAAACTCAGAACTGTCCCAGTTGTTATTATTTCATACATAAATCTTAACATGTAATATCCGCATTCGATGATGCCTTGTTGCTCATGACATTTCTGTTTGAATGAGTGTAAATTCAATATATTATTTTTATGTAATAAATCAAAATGTACAAATTATAAATGGATATTTACCTTCGCATGTACATATTTGATCTTGAAATTCCTTTTCTTTGCGCTTTTTCAAAAGTGGACCCATGCCCTGTTAGAAAATAATACGAATGAGGTAAATTTAAAATTCATTATAATATATAAAACTATTGTGAAATTGAAACTTACGTTTCCAATATATTCTTAAAACTTTCTCGCACATCATCATGGAGAGAGCATATCCAATAAAGTGTTTTCTCCCTAGGGAAAAAACCCCTAACATCCAATGATCCCTGATAAAAGGAAATTTAACGTTATTGGTTTTTTATGTTAAAAGATAATTAACTCTTTGAGAGGGATGTGTTTCATACCTCTCACAAAAAGGCATCATCCAACACTGTGTGATTACATTCTTTTCAAATCTATCAGCAATATAAAGCATTCTTTGTTCCTCATCCAATGCACATGCTTCAAGGGAAATCAATTGTGGGTCCACGAATCCATATACATCTGTCAGCTCATTCCTCTCACAAATTTTATACAGATACCTAATACAAAGCAGACATAAGTATACATTTTTAATAAATATAACGCAAGGAAAAGGTGTTAAGACTTACATGATAAAAATTTGCACCACGTTGATGCCCAACTTATCTCCAGTGACAAACTCCATGATATCAGTTTTCATAATCCCCACACATAGTTCACGTCCACAGACATGAGCTTCCATTGTAAAGTCATAATGATCCGCCAACAAATTTGAATATCTTGACAATTTGTCAAGACTGCTAGTATCTGCATCTAATGTCATAGCTATCTGTCTTTGTTGTTGTCTATACAGTATTTCTTTACCTTTGAAGTATTCCTGTAAAAATAAATTGAAAAATATATTAGTTTTCAAATGATAAAACATTAATAAAAATATAAAATAAAAGATATAACATCCATACCTCTATGGTAATGAGTCGAAGAAGTCTGGATGGCCAAAGTAAAAAATGGCCGATACTATGTCCAACTGTCGTCACCTCATCTGTAGGTAATGGTATCCGAGCTGATCTATCTATAATATCCTGTACAGTGACCCTCTGATTCTCTACCTCTAACTGTTGATGATGAACTGTATCTCCTATACAATATACCATCCCATATGAAACTATATGATGTTGAGGATCATCAACATACAACTCACAATAAGTAGGTAGCTGCGGCGGAGGAGGAGGATCAAAAATGGGGTCCGCAGGCTGAGGTGGGGGAGTGGGAGCTACTGGGAGAGGTGGAGTGGGAGCTGCACCCTGAAATTGTCTTTGCAAGTCTGCAAACATTAACTGCACCGATGCTCTAATCTTGTCCTCCATTGTCGCATTAATATTATGGACTTCAGCCTCCAAGGATTCTATTTTTTTTTTATAAACTCCCTCAACGTTAGAAGTTGAGGAACGTGGCAACACTTTTCTTACCGATACACCTGCCGGATATCCTCTTACACGGCCAGGATGTTCGGGCTTTCCCAATGCCACAGATAAAATATCTTCCCTCCCAGATGGTGTAAATGTCCCCTGTGAACTCTACTCCTCAAGAGAGTCCTGTAATAATTAATTGAACATTTCTATAATTATTGGAAATATATGACGAAAATAGTAAACTTAAATAAATAAAATAGATATCTTACAATCCTCTCAACTACGAGTCTCGATTCTTCTGAAAGATATTGTCCTTTTTTTCCCTTCCGAGCTCTTTTCCATTTCTCATGTCTAGATGGAGGGGATGGAGGGGCCACCTCTCCAGAGCTTGAAGACTCAGCTCTTAGTTGTTGAAATTTTTCTGCCATCATTTGTTCTTCCAATAATGCATACCCTCCCCGAGATAAACTATGAGGGTATACATTTTTAGATTGGATCTCTTGATGAGCTTTCCTTGTTTGCTGTAAATTAAGAATAAGTAATCATTAACAAAACAATAATAAGATCATTTATATAATAAAGCTTATAAAAGTTTACATTTCCCTTACCAAAAATGATTCTTTTCTTCTACTTTCAAAAAATTGTCTCCATGTGTCTTCATCTATAAAAGGATATATACGACATGGATTCTCACGACTCCTATGACCATAAATGAAATCAGATGAGAGGGTTGATTTGAAATCCCTCCATCTCCTAGCAGCCAACGATAAGCATTTCTTCCTGACTCCTCCAGTGTCAGGAATATCAAATGTCATCTGATAAAAAAGAGGTTAAAAATATTATATATACTAGAAACATTTAAAGAACAGTCAAACAATAGCAAAAGATCTTACCAAAATGGTCTCCCACAGCTGAGAAATTATCGCCTTATCCACACTTCTCCAATCATCACAGAGAATGCTTACTTTGCTCTTAGCCTGATTTGCTACAAAACCCTTAAAATCTTTAGCATTTGGACCTCTAGGAAGATCATCATCATCAAACTCCACGACTATCCTCTCCTCCTTCGTACGGGCAAGTGATAATTTTGGTAAACGTGTGCACCCACGCTTACCAACCTTTGAACTCTTTTTCGTAATAGGAGCATGTGAATGTTCCTCCCCAGATGTATGACCAATATGCTCATCTCCAGAATCATGTGGCTGATCAACTGATTGATCTGTCATTTTCCTTCAAATCAAAAAAACAAACATTAGTTCACAAATAAAAAAGTGTACTAAATTACATAATAGTAAACATTGGTAATATGGTAAGCATGTTAAACAATGATAAACATGGTAAACACAGGCAAAAGGTTTCTAACGAGTTGGCCCAAGAAAGCTGAAAAGTGGACTCACTGAGTCCACCGGTCAGCCGGTGTGAGCACACCGGCCAGCCGGAGGACCCAGGCAGTAGACTTGCCCACTGCCTGGTGCCACCGGCCGGCCGCTGGCTCACCACCGGCCGACCGGTGGACCATACAGCCTTCCTCTGTCTGGACCACCGGCCGGCCGCTGGATCACCACCGGCCGGCCGGTGGACCAGACAGAGAGCCTTCCTCTCTGTCTGAACCACCGGCCGGCCGCTGGCTCAACACCGGCCGGCCGCTGGTGATCCAGACAGAGAGGAAGGCTCTCTGTCTGGACCACCGGCCGGCCGCTGGCTCAGCACCGGCCGGCCGGTGGACCAGACAGAGCTTTGTTCTGGACCACCGGCCAACCGGTGATCCACCACCGGCCAGCCGGTGCGCCCAGGACTTCTCCTCTTTACGGTTTTTATTGTTTTATCGTTTTGGTTTGATACATGTTTTAATAAGTAAAAAATTTACAGTATCTAACATTATATGAAAAAACTAAATGTAAACAAGAAATAAACTTGTGTTACCTGTAATTTTAGGAATGTACAGTTGGATTGTTTTCCCAAATTCCTTCGTCGTGATCGTTCCTTATGGCACAAACCATGTCTTCAACATAATCATCATTATGTTCTGTTAATCTTTCCATGGAAGTAGGGATCTCACATAAATCAGCATCTTCATCAAATTCATCCTCACCAACATATTGGTTTTTCCCTTGTAAAACAACAGCCCACTGCATATCTGATTGATCTACTACATAGAAAATTTGTTTGGCATGTGTTGCCATTATAAAAGAATTAGCTGTGTCTTCCAATCTATTCAGATTAACAAGTGTCATTCCAAATTCATCGTGTCTGACACTGTTGTTACCGATAAACCATTTACAGTTAAAAACGGGAACTTTAATTTTAAAGTAATCAGCCTCCCATATGTCTTCAATCACTCCATAATATGCACTTGATGCCGAAATTGGGTTTCTGTCCTTAGCACTCGAAAAATGCATTGCTTCTGCAAACACCAATACACCACTATTATGAACTGCACTTCTGTTGTCCTGAGCTTTCGTATGAAATGTATAGCCATTAATGTCATAAGCAGACCATGTTATCACATTTAAAGATGGACCACCCACTATCCATTTTAATGTCTCTGATACATCTGATCTACCAAGCAAGGTCTTTTTAAACCATGGCAAAAAAGTTTTGTTGTGCTCATTCAAAATCCACATTTCTTTCTTCTTTGGATGACATTGTTTCAACTCATTAATATGCAATGTGATATACGGTTGAACATCAGCTATGTTATTCAAGATGTATGATTCTAACTTCTTCATATGTTCAGCTGACAGTGATTTGACTTTCAAGCCACGAATCCCCTTTCCCCCATTATTAACCCGTTCATGGCGAGATGGAGGAAAACCTATGTGTTGCGCCGTAGCCAAGTAGCTCGTACAAAACTCTGCTACCTCCTCAGAAATATACTTTTCAATAATGGAGGCTTCAGGTCGATATGGATTTTTAACATATCCCTTTAATATTTTCATATACCTTTCAAAAGGATACATCCAACGAAGATATACAGGTCCACAAAGCCTTATTTCTCGAACCAGATGAATCATTAAATGCACCATCATATCAAAAAAAAGTTGGAGGAAAATACATTTCCAAATGACAAAGTATAAAAATTGCATCCTTTTCCAAAATGTTCAAAGCATTCACATCAATCACCTTGTTGCAAAATTGAATTGAAAAAATAACACAACCTCATTATAGTCTTTCTGACACGGATGGGCAATATTCCACGCAGTGCAACTGGTAGAATTTGTTGCATCATGACATGACAATCATGTGATTTCATACCTATCAACTTCAAGTCTTTCAATGAGACAAAATTTTTTACATTTGAAGAATAACCCTTGAGGCACTTTGATATCATGAAGACACTGACAGAAGCTACTTTTCTCCCTCTTCGATAATGTATGACAAGCCGGGGGAAGAAATGTTCGTCTTCCTTTAGGAGTGGGAGCTAACTCCAAACGTATTCCCATTGACAGTAGGTCTAACCTTGCATTCAACCCATCTTTTGTCTTTCCTTTAATATCTAGCAATGTTCCGATAAAAGAATCAAAAATATTCTTCTCCACGTGCATGACATCAATATTATGTTTGACTTCATGATACCTCCAATATGGTAGCTCAAAAAATATTGACCTTTTCTTCCAAATATGTCTATCATTACCAGATTTCTGTGTCTTTCCCAATGTCACATCAAGGTTTTTTCACCCTCTCAAAATACAATTCTTGGGGATAAAGGTTGAGGAGCAGTATCAAATTCTTGTGAGCCATTGAATGCCTTTTTTAGTCTTCTATAAGGGTGATCCATAGGCAAAAACTTTTGATGACCCATGTACACTGTTTTCCTCCCATGATGCAATTGACAATATGACGTCTGTTGTTCGCAAATTGGACATGCTTTATGCCCTTTAACACTGTATCCAGACAAATTTCCATATGCTGGGAAGTCATTTATAGTGAATAGAAGCATTGCATGCAGTTGAAAATATTCCATTTTATAAGAATCATACACCCTAATACCATCAGCCCATAACAGTTTCAAATCATCAATCAGCGGTGACAAGTATACATCAATATCATTGCCGGGTTGCTTTGGACCAGAGATCATGATACTCAACATGACATATTTGCGCTTCATACAAACTTCAGGATAGAGGTTGTAAATTACCAATAAAATAGGCCATGAACTATGTGTGCTACTGAGGGTTCGGTATGGATTCATTCCATCTGTGCACAAGCCTAGTCTCAGATTTCTAATTTCATTTCCAAATGTAGGGTAATGGGCATCAATTTTCTTCCATTGTGGACAATCAGCTGGATGACGTATTTTTCCATCACATACCCGCTCATCAGCATGCCATCTTAACCTTTTTGCATCATGTGAATTAGCAAATAAACGTTTGAAACGAGGAATTATAGAAAGATACCAAAATACCTTTGAAGGGAGCTTTGTAATCTCTACATCAGCTTGTGATTTTTCTTTCACCTTATACCGTGATGTCCCACATTTAGGACACTCTTTCAGAAATTCATATTCCTTCCTATATATAATGCAGTCATTCGGACATACATGTATTTTCCTGTATCCCAATCCCATCGGGCATAATATTTTTTTGGCCTTATAATGTGAATCTGGAAGATCGTTATCTTTTGGAAGAATGTCTTTCATCAATTGTAGCAACTCTGTAAAACTTCTGTCACTCCATCCATGTTTCGCCTTCAGGTTAATCAATCTTAACACCGCCGACAAAACCGTAAAATCTGTACAACCAGGATATAATGGTTTTTCGGCATCACCATATAGACGTGCAACTGTCGGTTCTATCTCAATTTGTTCTGCTAAAATATCGCGAATCATTTCTTCAATTCCATCGGAGTTACCATCTTGCGATTCATTATCATCAGTGACATTCTGTCCAGTTTCGCCATGCCAAATCCAAGGGTTGTAACTCGGATTGAAACCATGACAAATCAGATGATCTTTTATCTCTCTACTTTTCAACTTCTTCATATTCAGACATTTCAGGCATGGACAGAAAAAAATGTCACTACTTGGAACATTTCGTTTAGCAAATTCCAAAAAGGCATCAACACCTTCCTCATATTCATTGCTCATTCGATGTGCCGTAATCCAACTTCGACTCATTATTACCTATAACAAATAGAAAAAATATATATATTTTTTAGATAAGACAAATATATGTTTATATGAAAAAAATCATAATTTGAATGTAAACAATTTTGAAATATAAAACAAATCGATGTGTA
>CAUJRU010004105.1:0-23211 GCA_963277665.1 Viscum album | reverse complement strand
AACTTTTTGAATCCAGAATTGGAATTTTGAGATCTTTCCATATAGCTGATGCTCTCGAAGCAAATCAAGGACCCTCCTCAAGTTCTCTACATGCTCCTCTTCTATTACTACGGGAAAAACCGCTTATTGCGACGGGGTATTTGCGACGGGCTTTATTCTCGTCGCAACAACTCTGACGAAAAGCGTATTTGCGACGGGAATATATTCTCGTCGCCAATGGTCAGTTATTTGCGATGGAAATACAAGACCCGTCGCAATAGTTATGGCACAGTTTGCGCGCCAAAACGCGGGAAGCCTATTTGCGACGGGTAGCCTTCTACCCGTCGTAAGTACCCGGCGGTGGTAAATAGTATTTGCGACGGGACAATTGTCTCATCGCAACAAATTATTCACCAGGTGTTATTTACGATGGGTCATGTCGCCAATACCGGTCGCGGTAAAGCCTATTTGCGACGATCGCCTTCTCCCCGTTGCAACTACCCAGTGGTGGTAAATACTATTGGCGACGAGTAAATTGTCCCGTCGCAAAAAATTATTCACCGTGTATTATTTGCGACGGGTCCTGTCGCCAATACCGACAGCGGTAAATAGGAATTTGTGATGGGGAGATCCGCTCGTCGCTAATGGTGTGTCGGCAGACAGCTATTTGCGACGGGCCCATCGCAAAAACTCTTTTACCCACCGCCCGTAATTAATGGGGGCGAAGGTATTTGCGACGGGGCCCGTCGCCAATACCGGCGGCGGTAAATAGGAATTTGCGACGAGGATATCTGTCTGTCGCTAATGGTGTGTCGGCAGGCAGCTATTTGCGACGGGCCCGTCGCAAAAAACCTTTTAACCGCCACCCGTAATTAATGCGGGTGAAGGTATTTGCGATGGTATCCTGTTGCAATACCTAGTATTTGTGACGGTATCCCGTCGCAAATATGTCCGTCGCAAATAATCTAACCTATATATACACCTCACCCGTTTTTTTCCATAACATTCAGATCTCGCTTCCTCTCTTTCTCTAACTTTCAGTTCTAAGTAGAATTTTTTTTTGTTTTAATTTTTTCTTTCGAGAAGAGGAGAGAAGGAGTTAGAAGACGCAAATTACTTCAAAATATCGAAGGTATTTATATTTTTTTTTTATTTTTTAAATTATTTTTAATTGTTAAATTATTTTTTAATAGAATGTTTAGTAGCTATATAGTATAATTAGATTAAGTGGTTATACCAAATAATCCTTGTCTGGATACGAACAAGTAGAGGCGGCTCTGGCACAGATGTATCTAGGAGTGAAAACTCTGACAAGGTGTTTCGAGCTTGACTCGGGGTAACCTGGTACACGACAACGGGCCTTGCTGCACTCTTGGTTCGACACTCCCGGAGGATGTTTTGGTAATAATTAGAAATAAATATATAATTATCAAATAATTAAGAAATAATTAGATTTAATTAGATTTAATTAAAATAATTATCAAATAATTAGGAAATAATTAGATTTAATTGATTAGAAATAATTAGATTAGGAAACAATTAGTTTTAATTATGAAAAAATTAGATTTAATTATGAAACAATTATATTTAATTTGGAAACAATTAGATTTAATTAGGAAACAATTAGATTTAATTAGGAAACAATTATAATAATTAGAAAAAAATTAGATTTAATTAGGAAACAATTATAATAATTAGGAAACAATTAGATTTAATTAGGAAACAATTATAATAATTAGGAAACAATTAGATTTAATTAGGAAACAATTAGATTTAATTAGGAAACAATTAGATTTAATTAGAAAACAATTATAATAATTAGGAAACAATTAGATTTAATTAGGAAAAAATTATAATAATTAGGAAACAATTATAATAATTAGGAAACAATTATAATAATTAGGAAACAATTATAATAATTAGGAAACAATTATAATAATTAGGAAACAATTATAATAATTAGGAAACAATTAAAAATAATTAGGAAACAATTATAATAATTAGGAAACAATTAAAAATAATTAAGAAACAATTAAAAATAATTTGGAAACAATTAAAAATAATCAGGAAACAATTAAAAATAATCAGGAAACAATTATAAATCATTAGGAAACAATTAAAAATAATTAAGAAACAATTAAAAATAATTAGGAAACAATTAAAAGGAATTAGGAAAGACTTAAAAAGAACTAGGAAAGACTTAAAAAGAATTAGGAAAGACTTAAAAAGAATTAGGAAAGACTTAAAAAGAATTAGGAAAGACTTAAAAAGAATTAGGAAACACTTAAAAAGAATTAGGAAACAATTAAAAAGAATTATGAAAGACTTAAAAAGAATTAGGAAAGACTTAAAAAGAATTAGGAAAATTAGCAAGCGTGATTGATCGCTCATCTACCTCAATTTTCTTTTCATTTGTGTGTTGAGGCTTGACAGGAAACTTCTGCCTCCACATGTAATATCTGCTTTTACTGTCAAAATTATCAACCTCCTCGCCAACATAGAGGTGAGGAGGTTTATAATTTTGACAGTAAAAGCACATATTACATGTGGAGGTAGAAGTTTCCTGTCAACCTCAACACACAAATGAAAAGAAAATTGAGGTAGATGAGCGGTCAATTACGTTTGTTTTTCTATTCAATAATTGATTAACCACCCGACCTATATGCACATATTCACATTTCTAATTAGTAACATAATTAGTAATATAATTAGTAACATAAATAGTAACATAAATAGTAACATAATATAAAATATTATATTACTCTAATATTAATAATTAAATAATACTAATAATATAATTATTTTATTATTATATGTTTAATATTTATAAAAAAAATATTAATATTATTAAAATTATAAAAAAATTATAAAATATTACAATTATCAATATTTTCAACAAGTTTTGCTTTATTCTTAACATGTTCAAATCTTAAATGGTCGCCAATTTTCAGGTCATGCCCAATAAAAAGTTTGCGTCAACCATGTCCAATGTAAACTTTATAATTGTTCTTGCTTGGTTGATCACCTCGCAAGTAGCGTTGTAATAGGACAACCCAAGTAATGTCTTTCTCATTTCTTGTGTCGTCCTATTGCAACACTACTTGCGAGGTGATCAACCATGTAAGGACAATTATAGAGTTTAAATTGGACATGGTTGACGCAAACTTTTTATTGGGCATGACCTGAAAATTGACGACTCTTTAAGATTTGAACATGTTAAGAATAGGGCAAATTCTGTTGGAAATATTAAGATTTGTAATAATTAATAATAATTAATAATAATTAATCAAAAATCAAATAAATTCATGTACATGGTTATAAATTGGCACAATTTCCAACGGATTGGCGGCTACCTTTTGTTCAACGTCTCATATCATTGCTACTTTCTCCCACTGAAATCAGTATGAAAAATGTGCTCTAACGTATGTTAGAGCAAGTTTTTCATACTGATTTCAGTCGGGAGAAAGTTAAAAAGAGATGAGTCGTCGGAAAAATCAGAATAATTAGTAATATAATCTCCACAACGATGATTACAAAATTTTATTTCATTATTCAAGCATATTTCTTTTTTCCAAGTATTGCTAAGTATTGCTAAATTAATAATAATTTGTGGGGATGATTACAAACTAACTGTGCCGCCTATCATTATTGGTAATTATTAAGAAATAACTGTAATTATGTATCTTCTTTTTTTAGGATATTATTTTTCTTATATCAAATTATTTAACAACAGTAATGGTTTTAAATTTTGTAGAAACATATATATGAATATGGAACAAGGAAATCGACATCAATCATTATTAGATGATCGTGCTTGGATAAATCAGTGCAGAAATCCAAATGGTTCTAGTTTAAATCCTGTATATGTTGATGGTGTTGAAGCTTTCTTATCATTTGAATCATCAAACCCAGAATTTGTTTCAGAAGGGACAATTAAGTGTCCTTGTAAAAAATGTGCTCTGAGAATGTTTGAGACATTTGACATCATTGGGAAACATCTCTTGCGTTATGGTTTTCAATAAGATTATATTTTTTGGTATCAACACGGTGAACTCAGTTCCAGAGAAGATACTAATAATTTGATTCCGGATCCATCACGATTTCAGAAATTAGTACATGATGTTACAGGGTCATCCGTTCAACAAACAGAAATCGAGGATGATGTTGATTTACCTCCCGAGTTGGTACCATCTGAATTTGCTGAGTTGTTCAGGTCTGCTGAGGATGCATTATATCCTGGTTGCAAGATAAGCAAATTAGAAGCAGTTGCAAAATTTATGGCTATTAAATCAGATAATGGAATGTCAAATAACTATTTTGATCAGATATTTTCTTTGATTAAAGCACTGTTACCTAAAGGAAATGTGCTGCCTGCTAATTATTATGATAGCAAGAGACTAGTTCGTAATCTAGGCCTTAGTTATCAGAATATCCATGCATGTTCAAATGATTGCATATTATATTCTGGTGAAAATGAGTCATTGGATAGTTGTCCCACATGTGGAAAATCGAGGTATAAAGAAGCTCAATCAGGAAAGTTTGGATTGATTCCTGTAAAATTTGAGATATTTCCTGTTTACACCCAGGTTGCAGCGTTTATTTATGTCTCAGAACACAGCGACAATGATGTCATGGCATAAAACCAATATTTCAAATGGTAAAATCTTGATTCATCCATATGATGGTGATTCATGGAAACATTTTGATCAAGTGCATCCGTCTTTTGATTTAGAATCCCAGAACGTATGATTGGGTCTTTCTACTGACGGTTTTTGTCCATTTGGATCTTTTGGTAGTCAGTATTTCTGTTTGCCTGTCTTTATAACTCTGTACAATTTTCCTCTATGAATTTTGATGAAAGAGCCTTATATCTTTTTGACATTATTAATCCCAGGACATCCGAAAAAGAATATCGATGTTTATTTGAAACCATTGTTTGATGAGTTAAATTTATTGTGGAGTCATGGTGTTGGTACATATGATGCTGCTGCAAAACAGAACTTTGTAATGAAAGCTGCTTTGATGTGGACAATTAGTGACTTCCCGGCATATGGCATGTTATCTGGCTAGAGTACACATGGTCCAAAATCATGTCCTTACTGTATGGGAGACAATAAAGCATTTATGCTCGTGAATGGAAAAAAACCTTGCTATTTTGACTGTCATCGCAGATTTCTTCCAATCGATCATCCTTTTTGGAGGAATAAATCTCATTTCAGAAAAGGCATAATTGAAAGAGATGAACCTCCAAAAATGATCTCAGGTACAGAGTTACAATCAGTTGTATTTTCATTACCTTCCATCTCTTTTGGACCGACAATAAACCAATAGAAAATTCATGGCTTTGGGAAAGAACACAATTGGCCAAAACGAAGCATTTTTTGGAATCTGCCATATTGGTTTGATTTGTTGGTCCGACACATGTTGGATGTCATGCATATTGAGAAGAACTGTTTTGATAATTTATTTCATACAGTTTTGGATACACCGGGTAAAACCAAAGATAATGTAAAGGCACAATTAGATCTTTCCCAAATTTGCAAGCGACCAGAACTTGAATTGTTTGAAAATATCAGATCACAAAGATTAATGAATCCAAAAGCATCTTATACACTGACCAAAGAGAGTCGCTTATTATTTTGTCAGTGGATTGCAGATTTGAGACTTCCAAATGGCTATGCTTCCAACTTGGGCAGATGTGTTAAAAATGGTCATATTACCGAATTAAAAAGTCATGATTGTCATGTTATAATGGAAATAATTATGCCTATTGGATTAAGAGATTTGTTGAATTATAAGATTTTGGATTCGATAACAGATATATCATATTTTTTCCGAGACATGTGTGCGGCGACAACAGACTACGATACACTAAGCAAACTGTAAGAAGCTTTTGTTGTAATTATATGCAAACTGGAAAAAATATTTCTGCCGGCTTTCTTTGACTCAATGGAACATTTGATATTACATTTTCCACATGAAGCAAAATGTGGAGGTCTGGTTCAGTTTCGATGGATGTACCCATTTGAGAGATGCATGTAGAAATTGAAGAAAAAAGTCTGTAACAAAGCATCAGTTGAAGGCTCAATTGCTGAAGCTTATTTGCAAGCGGAAATTGCTTTATTCTGCTCTCATTATTTTGAATCCGAATATCCCTCAAAATTTAACTGCATGGGCCAGAACGAGGGGAATGTTGATGATGATATGAACAATCAATTATCAGTTTTCAATCATCCCAAACTTGGCTTTGGTGGAGTTCATGATAGATGACTTTCAGATGATGAATATCATATAGCTCATACATATGTTCTACTCAACTGTGAAGAAATGTCACCAATTGTACAGTGAGTACTCCTATCCCTTATTCTATAGATTCTGTTACAGTAAATTAATCATATTGTATTTGTAGGTTATATGATGATCATATCAAGAAACAATTTCCACAAATTACAGTAGCTGGATTAGAAGAACGTCGGCAAAAAATTTTTTCCTACTGGTTTCAAAAACTAGTAACATGCATTATTTTTTGGTTTTACATATAAAATCAATTTATTACTTGTAATAGTGATAAATGTTTTACAAATTTTCAGGTATCTGTACATGCTGATAATATTGATAGTCGATTGCGTATATTGAGTATCCCACCATCCAAAATGGTTAAATCTTATAATGCATATGTGGTGAATGGTTATCGCTTTCATACACGTGTATATGGAGAATTAAAGAAAACAAGGAATAGTGGTGTTTATTTGAAGGGATCACATCATAGAGATATTGAAGTTGACTTTTACGACATGCTTGAAGAAATTATTGAACTGTGTTATTTGGGACAGAATTATGTAACAATATTTAAATGTCGATGGCTGGATACTAAGAGAGGCTTGTGTATTCATCCGACTCATGGAATTGTTGATATTAAACATAAAAGTCTTCTTGCAGTAAATGAACCATTTTTATTGGCTCATTTGGCACATCAAATTTATTATGCAAAATACTGTGCTACTGCAAAAGAGTTGGATGATTGGTGGAGTATAATAAAAGTTAAATCTCGAGAAAATCAGTTTACTCAAACTGAATGTGGTTCCACTGAAGTGCAAAGAAATGAAATTTTTCAGGACACTCCTCAAAACACATTTTTTTCACAAAGAGACATGAATATCGAGGATGACACCCCACAGTTAAGGTTCGATGGTGACGATGTTATCAATGATGTTACAACTGAATTTGAAATGACAAGAGATGATGAAAGTGAAACTAATATGGAAATTGATGATGTCGATGAGGAAGATGAAGACATTGACATTGACAACTATGAAGATGATGATGAAGATGAACATTGACACAATAAAATGCTGGTTAGAATCATAACAAATATATATCTATACATAATAGTTATTTTCAACTGTTTGCTAATAACAATCATTTCATGTTTCAGATGGACTCGGAAACGTTTCGTCAGTTTCAAGAGGCTGATCTACCTATGGATGATGAGGTTCTTGAGTCATCTGACCCTCAGGCTGTTGGCACTACAGGGAGCACTCGGAGGGGGCGTGGTCTTGCCAGACTGATGATTCCAGATCCTATCCCGGAGCGACGTCCACCTCTTGGATTCGATGCGCACACGCGGTGGTATGGTAACCTGTGTATTTTAGTTATCTTTCATTATAATTTATTAATATTCTAATTGTTTTATTATTTTTTCTTTTTTCACAGTTTTACGCATATAGCTATTAGACAGGGGAGCGCTATCTTGCGCAATTTTTTTTCTCAGCCCTGGCTCACATGGGATCAGATTCCCGCTGATGTGCAGGCTGCCATGTTCGATCATTGGCTGGTACGTAATTAAATATTATTTATTTTGAAATTTAATTCATTAATAACTTTATATCAGGGTTTATGGTATCCCATCGACGAGAGCATGCGTGCCACTATCCACGCGGCATGGGTGGTGTCTATATGTGACCGTTTCTGTCAGTTTTTGCATAATTTGAGAAAGAGAGATGTGAAGAAAGCCGGAGTGACAGAATTTGATGAGTCCTATAGAGCCCACCGACCCGAGTACATTTCATCTCACGTTTGGGATGGATTATGTACACACTAGTTGGGTGGTGGGTTTCAGAGGAGATCTGCATTGGGTCGACAGAATCGGGGGAGACAAGAGGTGACGCATCGAGCCGGTAGTCGTACATTCAGTGCGCATAGAGAGCATCTGATAAGTACTTTTTTTTAATATTTTATACAAATTTAAGTATAAACAATTTCTTTTATATTCATATAGGAAGCTGAGCAGCCCGATATTACAACGTACGACGTTTATCCGAGGATGTACACTGACCCGACTACTGGAGAGATTAGAGGTGACCGCCAGCGTCAAATTGTGGTCAGTATTATTTTCTTTTCAGTTTGAAAATTAAATGCATATAATCTTTTCATTATTTTAATTTCTTATTGAAACTTAAGGATTCATATGAGGCTGCAACCTCTCAGACACAGGCTGAGATTCAAGACGAGACGGGTGATCAGACTAGTGCCCACCATTTTGATGAGACGACATGGATGTAGGCGACCCAGTATGGCTTCGAAAAGGGCCGAGTAGTTGGTATCAGCTCTCATTTGACTCCTGCAGCTTATTATGGTACTTCTACGATGTCGACGTCCAGCTCGAGAGGAGCTCATGGAGAGACATCATCTTCTGCCTCACCGTATCAGGAGCAACTACGTGCTCAGAGTCAGCTTATAGAGGATTTGCGTCAGGGGTAGGAGAAGATGCGTCAGTAGCACGATGAGGAGATGCGTCGATGACAGGAGCAGATGCATCAACAGCAGGATGAGGAGAGACATCAATATAAGGAGCAACATCAGGAGCAGATGGAGTATATGCGTCGTCTGACTCATAGTTTAGGGATGGAGTTTCCTCCACCACCTCCTCCAGGTCCTCCAGATTATCCACCCCCAATGATTTTTTTAGATGTAATAAACATTTGAGTTCGTAGTTTATTGTCATATTAACTATTTACAATTCCTCTTTCATATTTGTACAAATATTGCATGATTTAATTTGTTTTTATTTTTTTAATATTTTATTACTTATTAGTATTATTTTTAATGTCTGCTTATTTTAGTAATATTACTTTTAATATTTTATATTTATTGTTAATATTGAGAAGTTCATAATTTTATAATTTTATTAATTAATAATATTAATATTATTTGTTCATAAATATGTATGTTTATTTTAATAATAATAATATTATATTAATTTTTTATATTAATAATATTAGTATTATTATTATTATTTTTTGATATTAATATTTCATAATATATAATATTATATTATTTATATTCATATTATTGTTATTTTTTGATATTAATATTTCATAATTATATTATACATATTTTTTATTATTAATATTATAATAATATAATATATTTATATTATTAATATTAATATTAATATTATATACATAATTTAATAATATTATTATTATATTAATTTTTTATATTATTAATATTAGTATTATTATATTATATTATATTATTTATATTCATATTATTATTATTTTATATTAATATTTCATAATTATATTTTATATATTTTTTTATTTATATTATAATAATATATTTTTTTATATTATTAATATTATTATTATTTTTATATAATATTATACGATTTGTATTAATTATTTTATTTTATTTATTTTTTTTAGTATTTGCGACGGGAATATTTGCGACGGGATTTCCCGCCGTAAATATTTTTTTACTGTAACATTTGCGACGGGAAGAATACCCGTCGTAAAAACATTTCTGCGATGGTCTGTCACAAATACCTTCGTCGCAAATATTTTTTAAATTTCTCATTTGCGACGGGTCAGAAACCCGTCGCAACTAATATATCTGCGACGACCCGTCGCAAATACCTTTTTTATATATAAACGAAAACCCATTTGCGATAGGGGAAAAATACCGTCGCAAATACTCTTTTTGTGATGGGACCGCCGCAAAAACACCTATTTGCGACGGAGCCCCGTAGAAAAAGACCTTTTGAGACGGGATCCCATCGCAAATCGCCCTTCGCAAATATTCAGTTTTCCTGTAGTGTATAGTAGAGTAGATGAGTATGTCACTGATGAAAAAAAATGAAAAACTGATCCAAGTATGGCTGGAAGATCTGTTTTATCAAGGCCATGAAAATGGTGGGGGCATTCGTTACACCGAAATCCATCACAAGAAACTCATAGTGCCCAAAGCAACATAGAAAGGCCAAATTTGGGATGTTAGCCTCACGAACCCGTAGCTGGTGGTAGTCAAACCTAAGATCAATCTTGGAGAACCACCTTGCACCTTGCAACTAATCGAATAGGTCATCTATCCTTGGAAAGGGGTACCTGTTCTTTATCGTGGCCTAGTTCAGGTGACAATAATCCACGCAAAGCCGTAAGCTCCCATCTTCTTTCTTCACAAACAAAATCGGAGCTTCCCAGGGGGACACACTGGGTCTAATTAAACCTTTCTCACGAAGGTCATCTAACTGCAACCTCAGCTCCCAAATCTCAGTGAGAGCCATTCGATATGTCATAGAATATATCGGGGCAGTCCCTAGATATAAGTTGATGCAAAACTCCAGCTCTCTCTTTGGAGGTAGTCCCAGAACGTCCTTGGGAATGACGTTCATGTAATCCTCTAAAATTAGAGGGATCCAAACTCTCAAAGATTCTTCAACACCAAGGTTCATACTTTCCAACTGATGGGTGATAGGTTATAACCTCTTGCTCACAACATCTACTCATCCCACTATAAGGTCTCTCCCACCAGAAAAGGAGAACCGTGTCCCATCAGTACGAAGGCATCTGACTAATTGACGATTGCAGTCAATCTGGGATCAAACCATGGAAATCTAGTCAATGCCCATGATGAAATCATAGGGTTCCATCGTGATGAGTAGTAGGTCCCACAGAAACCTCTCTCCTACAAGCGAAAGCTCACACTACCAACAAATGGAAGATACGGAGGAACCGTTCCCTGTAGAAACCTCAAGGTGCAGTTGTGGTACAAGTGTCTCTACTGTAAGCTCCAACTCCCGCAAAAGGTGTCGAGAGATGAATGAGTGGCTACCGCTTGTGTCTACTAGTACTGTGGCAAGAGTAGAGTAAACACAAATTGTACCTTGAATCATCTTGTATGCTATTGGGCCGTGTATGTCCATAGCCTACAGTTATCCACAACCCTAACCACTAGCTCCCTGAGCCTGACGTGGGCCGCCTGGTGGGGGGGGGGGGATAACCTCATACTACTGTCCCCCACCTGCCGCTCCTCCCGCTCCTCTGTTGACTCTTCCTCCCTGGGGACCCCCTGTCCTCGCCTGGGGGATCTCTAATCATGGCGCTGCCTCTTTCGTGGTGGTCCTTCTACTGCCTTCTTGGGATGATCAGTATGCCTATTCAGGCAATCCCGTGCCATATGAACTCACCTGTCACACATATAGAATTGGCCCTATTTGGGTTGCCTTAGTGCTCTATGTTGTCTCTAATCTGCACAACCATGCCCCTGAGTTTGCTCATAAAAAATCTTAGGTTCTGAGACCTCTGGCACCTGGCTGCGGTTGAAGATGACTCGGCCCTATCGCACCTACCGCCAGCTCCAATTGACCGAAATTATTCTACCAGGAAGCTCTCCATTGCAAGATACTGCTCTAGCACCTCGTCATAGGTGGGGATGCACAATGGCACTACGCTGGCTTAGATCTCCCTTTGGAGTCGCTGCTCGAACTTCTGTGATCGAAACTAGCAGTCTCTGATCATATCTAAGGAGTGGCAGGTAAGATCGGTAAACCTAGTTGCATACTCTGCCACTGATATCCCACCATTTTGTAACTCTAGAATCTCCTGGATCCAAACAGAGCATAAATAGAAGAGATAATACTCCTCAAGAAAAATATAATGAAAGTTATCCCATGTGAGAACCACCTCATCACACATCTGGGTAACCAAGCTCCACCAGCACCCAACTACTCCGTGAAAAAGGCTAGCTTCCAAAGCCACCCTCTGGTCCATCGGGGTATGTACCAGTCCGAACATGCAGACCACTGACTCCAGCCAATTATCTATCGCCTGAGGATCTGGATCACCACAGAACTACAATGGTCACTGCCACTGGAACTCGTGAAGTGCGGTCAACCTGCGCACGTCCTCATCCTGTCCTGCTAGGACCAATAGCTTCTCAACAGGTGTAGGCGCTACTGCCTGTCCACTGGGAGGAAGGGGATCACACAATGGGCCCTGAACCAAGGCCTCGTCGCTCATAGGGTCATCATCACGAAGCAGAGCAGGATTCCTGGATGGCTGCTATCGTAGAGGCATACAGAAAAGAGTCAAGGAGTACCATGGTCAGATGAGCATATTTATATATATATATATCAATAAAAGAATGGGGAGTTGACTCAAGAAGGACATCCAAATACTCAAATCCTATATGATGTATCTATCATTGTTCCCTGCAACAAATGTCTAAGGGTGTTGAGTTAACAAGCAGGTAATCAGGGTCTAGGGTGAATGGCTACGTTATTCACCGCAACAACACTGGACTCCCTGGCCTGAGAGACAACCTTGAGACACTTCAACATTGTTTACCTAATCCCAAAAAAACCATCCCATGGGAAAACGTCTGAACAACATTTTGAAGAATGAATTTCCTCTAATAACACTTTTTCACGACCCTACCCAAACCAAGGATCGAGCCACAACTACCCCAATCCTGCCTCCATAGTCCAGGGGTTGGTGACAAGTTCCAAAGGCACAACTAACTCGGAGAGGCCTTTGCCTAAGATCCTGTACACATGCACACAACCAATTCGATTCAAAGGTGCAGAGGGAAAGCAAAGAAAAGTTGAAACTACTGTAAAGTAAAGTAAACATGCATGAACCTTTAGAAAGAACAAGATTACGACAGTGAATACTAAAATGTAAAGGGGAAAAACACACGCCAAAACTAGAAACCGGTCCCAACCTGAAGAAAACTGGGAAAGAGTATCCTTTAATAGAGCCTAACCCCTATATCCCAACCATGGTCACCATATGTGATCCACACCGCCCGTATCCCTACCCTCCTCTATAGTCACGATCAACCTGTCCATCGTCTGCAAAAGACAAGACATGTGTTGGGAAGAGCCCGTGTATGGGTGAGTATATACATACCCAGTAGAACACCCTAAAAAGGTGAGGGGGGAGCAGTAAGAAATACAACTGAAGAGAATCAGTAAATGGAACAGTGTATGGTGAAAGAGAACATAAAGGTGCAGGTCAACCCAAACAGAGTGAAAGTAGGCTCATCCAAGCATGAGGAGCTGGACGCAGAGAGCACGTGGCATAACCCATGCGTCTTTGCCTCTCTTGGAAAAAGAGTAACTAGGACCCAAGTATAAGGTACTGCAACAAGATGTATATATATTTATAAATATATGAGCTATCAAAGAATACTTAATGATAGAGTAAGGAGATATCCATCTCACAGCTCAGCCCAAGAAGATGAGTAGCCAATAGGTCCAAGTATCTCCATCTATGATTCCCAACACCTCATGCGTCTACCCAAGAAACACAAGTCAAAGGGTCTTAAATCCCCACACTTTGATATTATTCACTTTGTATGGAACTGACTCGCTCAAATGGTTTTAAGTCGCATCACAAGAATGTGTCTTAGTGGGGAAAGCACCCCACTTTCTCATGATTCCTTAGGTGAAATCAAAACATGACTAGACACTGTTTTGCATAGTTGAGGATCTTCAATAAACCCTCCGGGACTATGCTACCTGGCCCAATGGGACAGTCAGCCTGGTATCTCATCGGGGAATATGTTGTGGGACAAGCCGATATCTCCTTGGGGACTATGGTGTGGGTCAGCCCGGTATCTCGTCGGGGACTATGTTTTGGGTCAGCCCGGTATCTCGTTGGGTACTACGCTATTCCGCCCTTGTGAGGGGTCATCCCGATATATACTCTAGTAAGCCTGTTTGATCACTATCACCAATGAACAGCTCCTGAAGATGTGTCGGGCTCGGAACACATCAAAAGGATTTTCCACCAATATTCCTTTCATGCTTCCACATTTAGTGAGATCATGAAAAAGGCTTCACACTTACAAAGGGACCACACCATTTTCATCCCTATGAAAAAAACTCGTGAGGTTGACTAACCACTCGCTTTAAATGGTCATCAGATGAAATTTTTTTGTAACGCCACACTACACTCAAAAAGATGTTTCAAGTGGTCACACCTTGATTTTGAAAAGAAATATATGGCTCACATCGCTACGATCCTCATGGAAAAAGGCATGGAATCGAATATTTATTTTTCCAGACTGAACACCTAGTGAAAAGGTCACATTTCTCAACAAAATTCCTGATCCAGGTTTTGTGGGGTCCGCGTCTCAATCTTGATTTAAATATCTAAAATTAGTCTTGAAACGTTCTTCTTAATTTCCAGGTTGTAGCATCACAGATGCTTCTTTATTTCGATTTTTTATGAGGAAGATAGGTCGGTTACAAGATCCACGATAATAATAATTTTATTATTATTGGGTGTTTCGTTGACCTACTACATGAGTTCGAAAAAGGTATCCAACATCGGTCTTAAAACAACCGCCTCAATTTTAGCATCTCGTTGCCATTGATGGTTTGTCAATTGGACGTCAAACAAAGAAGTTACAATTGAATTTAAGTTTTACCAACAAAAATTTTAAAATAATAATATTTTAAAATTATTATTGATATTTTGTTTTAAAACCATCGGATCTACACACATCATCTCTCGGATTCTGCCTCCATCTACCTTGGTGCACCGCCGCATTGCACCATACTGGCCATCGAGGGCTCGAATGACACCGCACTGCACTATCCCAGGCTTGATCACCGCTGCACTGCTCGATGAACATGGCACACATGGACCACCCTCTCTACTGCGTGAGATCGGTCAGGTGAATGGGCGGCCGATTCCCTCTCCTCCGTCGACCGACGACCCCTAATCAATCCAAACTTAATTCTACTAGGATGTGCTGCCCCTTTCCATAGGTGGTTATGGATCGTCCGACCATACTTTGAATGAGTAATAAACACAAAATGTGCATATATGGAAGGAGTGAAACAATATAGACAGAAACAGTGATTGTGATTCAATTATTTCCAGCAAAGATCAAAGGAGAAATAAATCTAACAAGTATTTGTATTGTGGTCAAACCTTGAAATATGGGGTGAAATCATAAACTAAACCAATGAACCAAGGGTTGGGGGAAAATCAATTAATCGAAGGTCCTTCCTGAACTGGATCGTTCGTTGTTGACCAAGAATGTGTTCACCGATGAAGGAGGATCTTTTTCATTCATCGTGTCTTGATCCGCCTAGAATCTGATATTTTTCGTCGTTTCATTATTTTTTGTTCGACAACAGGAAGGAAAAGAGAGGGGAGGGGTCATCGTTGGAAAAAAAGATTATGAGGTAAAAATCTCTTAACCATGAATTTATATTCATAAATTAGGTTTATATTATTTTTAATTAATTAATTAAATTAATTAATTAAATCACTCGAAACACTCTTCCAATGAGAGAGGGGTCCGAACGTCCCGTGCTGACTTATTTTATGTCGCTCCTAGGGAAAACACTATGTTCTGAACCCAACTGTGGTCTCATATTTCAGATCTGATCAACCATTTAAGAGTTATCCTGGTTTATTTGATTAACTGCATGTGAACAATATAAAATATATTTAATATTTTTATAAAATTAATTCTAGGCACCCCAAGTCCTGAAATAGAACTTTGTCTCAATGCCTGGCTCTCGAATAGAATTCAGATATATTTCAAAGTCTTATTAGGAAAAAACCAGGTCTTTACATTATTCCCTCCTTCAAGCTTTTTGTCCCCGAAAAGAAAAACTAAACAAACAAATCGGGGTACTGAGACAACATATGACTCTCTCATTCCCAAGAACTCTCCTATACATTTCCGTGCTACTACAATACTAGAACCAAAGGGATGGTTCATCCTCATAGGGTCTGCTCCTGTCAGTCCTCGATTGCCACTAGGTTCTCTATAAATGTGGCTCCATCCACAATATCCAGCTCACCCTAGTTAATGACGTGCATGAGTTCAAGCACGTATATTCTAAGCCGTGACACATGGAAGACATCATGCACCCACTCTAGCTATGGGGTAGGGCGAGGCGATAGGCAACCTCACCGGTCCTCCACACGATCTCAAACAACCCAATGAAACTCATGGATAGCTTTCTTCCCCAGCCAAATCTCCATATTCCACGTCACAGAGAGACTCTCAAGAAGAAGTGGTCTCCCTACTCAAACTCCAAGGGCCTATGATGGTGGTATGCGTAGGAATTATGTCTCCTCTAGGACCTCTTCATCCACTCAAAGATGAACTATACCATCTTCGTCATCACTTGTACCAATTCCGGGCCCAAAATAGATGACTCTCCAATCTCCATCCAGCACAAGGGTGAACTTCAGGGTCTCCTGTATAGGACCTCAAAAGGTGTTATGCCGATGGTGGAGCGGTATTTTTTGTTGTACGTGAACTCCACCAAAGGCAGGTGACCCTCCCAGCTCCGGCCAAAATCCAGCATGCATGCTCTTAACATATCCTCCAACACCTGGATAGTGCACTCGGTCTACCCATAAGACTAGGGGTGGAAGGTTTACTCGTCCATAGCTGGGTCCCGAATGCCTCCTGTAGGCCTCTCCACAATCATGATGTAAACCTCATGTCACGATTGGAGACAATTGTCGAGGGTACCCCATGAAGGCAGACATTATCTCTCACATACAACTGCCCCAAACTCTCCACCGTACTCTGCTCCCTGATCGTAAGGAAGTGTGCCAAATTCGTGAGTCGGTATACCACCACCCAGATGGCGTCATGTCCCTTCACCATGCATGGAAGTCCCGTGATTAAGTCCATGGATATGCTGTCCCACTTCCATTCTGGGACATCAAGAGGCTGGAAAAAAAGATACCGGTACCTGGTCCTCAGCCTTCATCTGCTGACAAGTAATGCATCGCGAGATGAACTCAGATACACCCCATCTCATGCCGGACCACCAAAACTGCTGCTGAAGATCCTTATACATATTCATCACACCAGTATGCACAACTAAGGGAGAAGTGTGGAACTCCCATATCACTTCCTCTTGTATCATCACTAGAGCCACTACCCACCCTTGGAATAGGATCTCATGATTCCCTCCTTCAGAATATTCATCGAGGGTGTCGCCTGTGGATATCTGATCGTGAAGAACCTCGCAGTCAACATCTCCTAGCTGAGACTCCTTCATGCATTCAAGGAGCGTAGGGGTCAAAACCATCAATTGAACGAAAATTTTTCCCTCCTGCTATATCACAGTCAGCTGCAGGGAAGCCAACTACTTTGAAGCTTCTCGTATAAGGTGAGCCCGAGACTTCCTGCTAAGGGAATCTGCTACAACATTTCCCTTGCCAAGCGTGTAGAATATCTCGAAGTTATAGTTCTCTAAGAAGTACAATTAGCATATATGCCTCTAGTTCAAGTCTCTCTTATTGAAGATGTACCTAAGGATCTGGTGGTATGAGTAAACCACGAAGCGGTCTCCCAGGAGATAGTGCCACCACATCCTCAAAGAAAAGACCACTGCAGCCAGCTCTAGGTCTTGAGTTGTGTAAGTATGCTCATGGGGTCTCAACCGGCTCAACCCATATGCAATAACCGCCTGTCGTTACATCAGCACGCAACTGAGCCCATCTCCTAACATGTCACAATATACCACGAACTCAACTCCTTCCTCTGGTAGCCTCAAAACTAGAGCACTCGTCAGCCTCTAACTCAACTCCTCGAAGGACTTCTGACACTGCTCAGACCAGTTAAGCAACTGCCCCTTCCATGTAAGAGTATTCAACGAGGTTGTGATCCTAGAGAAGTCGGCCACAAATATCTTGTAGTACCCTTCTAATCCAAGAATACTACACACCTCTAACACATTATTGGGTGGATCCCAATCAAGAACGACTTCGACATTCACCGTATCCATGGTCAATCCCTACACGGAGATAATGTGCCCAAGGAAGTGAACTTTTTGTATCCAGAAATGGAATTTTGAGAGATTTTCATAATGCTGGTGCTCTCAAAGCAAATTAAGGACCCTCCTTAAGTGTTCTGCATGCTCCTCTTCTATAGTAAGATAAATGAGTATGTTGTCGATGAAAAAAAATGACAAACTGATCCAAGTATGGATGGAAGATCTAGTTCATAAGGGACATGAAAATAGTGGTGGAATTCATTACACCGAAGGGCATCATAAGAAACTCATAGTGCCCATAGCGTCATCGAAAGGCCAACATTGGGATGTTAGCCTCACGAACCCGCTGTTGGTGGTAGTCGGGCCAAAGATCGATCTTGGATAACCACATCTCACCTCACAACTGATAGAATAAGTCATATATCCTTGGAAAGGGGTACCTGTTCTTTATTATGGCCTGGTTCAGGCGATGATAATCCACAAAAATCCATAAGCTCCCATATTCCTTCTTCACAAACAAAACCAGATCTGCTCAGGGGGACACACTGGGTCTAATGAAACCTTTCTCATAAAGGTCCTATAACTATAACCTTAGATCCCAAAGCATACTGAGTGCCATTTGATAGGCTGCATAAGATATCAGGGCAGTCCCTGACTATAAGTCGATGCAAAACTCTATCTCCCACTTCGGAGGTAGTCCTGAAACGTCCTCGGGAAAGACGTCCATATAATCCCCCAAAATTGGAGGGATCCAAACTTGCGAAGAGTCTTATGCACCATGGGTCATACTTTCCAGTAGATGGGTGATAGATTGTAACCTCTTGATCACAACATCCATTCATCCCACTACACGGTCTCTCTCACCGAAAAAGGAGAACCTCATCCCATCAGTATGAAGGAATCTGACTAATCGAAGGTGGCGGTCAATCTGGGGTCGAACCATGGAAATATAGTCCATTACCAAGATGACATCATGGGGGTCCATCGTGATGACTAGAAGGTCCCATGTAAACCTCTCTCCTCCAAGCAACAGCTCGCACTGCCGACAGATAGAAGATATGGAGGAAGTGTTCCCTATAGGAACCTTAAGGTGTAGTTGTGGTACAAGTGTCTCTACTATAAGCTCCAGCTCCCACACAAGGAGTATAGAGATGAAAGAGTGGCTAGAGCCTGTGTCTACTAGTACTGAGGCAAGAGTAGAGTAAACACAAATTGTACCTTGAATCATCTTGTGTGTTGTTGGGTCGTGTATGTCCACAGCCTGCAGCTATCCATGGCCCTGACCACCAACTCCATAAGTCTTACATGGTCTACCTGGTGGTGGTGGGGGTGGGAGAACCTCATACCATTGTACCGTACCTTCCACTCCTCCCGCTCCTCTGCTGGCTCTGCCTCCCTAGGGGCCACCCTGTCCTAGCCTCAGAGATCCCTGATCACGGTGTTGCCTCTGCCGTGGTGGTCTTTCTACCATCTTCTTGGGATGCTCATTATGCTTGGACCAGCAGTATCGGTCTATATGACCTTACCCGTCACACGTATAGCATCAAACCTCTCTGGGTTGCCTCGGTTCTCTATGTTTTCTCTGATTGGCACGACCACAACCCTGAGTCTTTTCACGAAAAATTCTAATGTTTCCAGACCTCTGGAACCTGGCTACTGCTGAAGATGACTCAACCCCATCACGCCTACCACCAACTCCAAATGAAAAGTGTTCTTATTCCAAGAATCTCTCACAAGAGCCCTCTCTAGCACCCCGACATAGGTGGGGATGCACAAGGTCACTACACTGGCCTGGATCTCCCTATGGAGTCCCAGATCGAACTTTTGTGCTTGAAAGTAGCCGTCTCTGATCTTATATTGGGAGTAGTGGGTAAGATCAGTAAACCTTTCTGCATACTCTTCCACCGATATCCCTACCTGTCGCAACTCTAGAGGCTCCTAGATCCGAATAGAGTGTAAACAGGAGGGATAATACTCCTCATGAAAAATCTGCTGAAAGTCATCTAATGTGAGCACCACCTCATCACGCATCGGGGTAACCAAGATCCACCAGCGCCAAGATGATCTGTGAAAAAGGCTGGATGTTAAAGCCACACTCTGTTCTGTTGGGGTTCGTACTAGTCCAAACATGTGGACCACCGACTCCATCCAATCCTCTGCCACCTGAGGATCTGGTTCGCCGTAGAATCGCAGCGGTCACTATCACTAGAACTCACAAAGTTCACTCAACCTATGCACGTCTTTAGCCGATCCTGCTAAGACCAACTACTACTCAATAGGTGGAGCTGCTACTACCTGTCCACTAGGAGGAAGGGGATCACACGATGGGCACTAAAATGAGGCCTCGTCGCTCATAGGGTCATCATCACAAACTGGAGCAGGAATCCTGGATAGCTTCTGTCATGGAGGCATTCTTAAAAGGTTCAAGGAGTACAACAGTTAGATGAGCATATATATATATATATATATATATATATATATATATATATCAACAAAAGAATGGGGATTCGACTCAATAATTAAAGTCAAATACTTTAATCCTATATGATGCATGTACCATTTTTCCCTGCAAAAAATGTGTAAGGGTGTCGAGTCAACAAGTAGGTAATCAGGGTCTGGGTGAATGTCTACATCAGCCACCAAACCAAAACTGGACTCCCTAGCCTGAGAGACACCCTTGAGACACTTCAACATTATTTCCCTAATCCCAACCAAACCATCAAATGGGAAAATGTCTGAACAACATCTTTAGGAATGAATTTCCTCTGATACCACTTTGTCACGACCCGACCCAAACCGAGGCTCGAGACGCAACTACCCCAATCCCACCTCCATAGGCCAGGGGTTAGCGAAAAGTACCAAAGGCATAACTAACTTAGGGAGGCCTTTTCCTAAGAGACTGTACACATGCACACAACCAACTAGATGCAATGGTGTATAGGGAAAGCAGAAAAAAAGGTGAAACTGTTGTAAAGTAAAGTAAACATGCATGAACCTCTATATAGAACAAGAGTTCGACAGTGAATACTAAAAAGTAAAGGGAAAAAACTCACCCCCAAAGCAGAAACTGGTCCCAACCTGAAGAAAAGTGGGAAAGAGTATCCACTGATAGAGCCTAACTCCTATATCTCAACCACGATCACCATACACAATCCACACAGTCTGTGTCCCTACGCTCCTCTATATTCACGATCAACCTGTCTTCCGTATTCAAAAGACAAGACATGTTTTGGGAAGATCCCATGCAGGGGTGAGTATATACATACCGAGTAGAACACCCCAAAATAGTGGGGGGGGGGAGAAGTATGTAATAAAAATAAAGAGAAGAAGTAAATGGAATAGTGTATGGTGAAAGAGAAAAAGAAGGTGCAGCTCAACCGAAAAAGAGTGAAAGTAGGCTCATCCAACCATAATGAGATGGATGCAGAAAGAACATGGCATACCCCATGCATCTTTGCCTATCCTAGAAGGAGTGTAACTAGGACCCAAGGAGATGGTACTGCAACAAGATGGATATATATATATATATATAAATATGCTCTCTCAAAGAATCCAAAATGAGAGAGTAAGGGGATATCCATCTCCCAGCTCATCCCAAGAAGATGAGTAGACAACAGGTCCAATTATCTCCATCTATTATGCCCAACACCTCATGCATCTTCCTAAGAAACACAAGTCAAAGGGGCTCAAATCAACACACTTCGATATTATCCACTTTGGGCGGCACTGACTCACCCGCATAGTTTTAAGTCGCGTTACAAGAATGCATATCAGTGGGGAAAACTCCCCTCTTTCTCATGATTACTTAGTTGAAATCAAAACATGCCTATCCACTATACTACACAGTTGAGGATCTTTACTGAACCCTCAAGGACTGCGCTACTCGGCCCAACAGAAGGGTCAACCCGGTATCTCGTCGGGGAATACGTTGTAGGTCGGCCCGATATCTCCTCGGGGACTACAATGTGGGTCAGCCCGGTATCTCGTTGGGGACTACGCTGTGGGTCAACCTGGTATCTCATTGGGGACTATGATATTCAGCCCTACTGAGGGGTCAACCCAGTATGTACTCTGGTAAGCCTGTCTGATCACTACCACCAACGAACACTGCCTGAAGATGTGTCGGGGTCGGAACACATCGAAAGTATTTTCCACCGATATTCCTTTCATGCTTTCACATTTAATGAGATCATGAAAAAAGCTCCACACATCCAAACGGACCACACTGTTGTCATCCCTACCAAAAAAAATGTGAGGTAGACAAGCCACTCTCTCTAAATGGTCATTAGATGAAAATATTGTTTAATGCCACACTATACTCAAAAAAGATGTCTCATGTGGCCACACCTTGATTTCGAAAAGAAATATATGGGTCGCATCGCTAAGATCCTCATGGAAAAAGGCATGGAATCGACTATTTATTTGTCCAGACCAGACACCCAGTGAAAAGGTCACATTTCGCCACAACACACCCGATCCAGGTTTTGTGGGGGCCATGTCTCAATCTATATTTAAATATCTAAAATTGTTCTTGAAATGCTCATCTTAATTTCCAGGTTGTAGCATCCCAGATGCTTCATTATCTCGAATTTGTATGAGGAAGATAGGTCAATTACAAGATCCCAAATAATAATAATTTTATTATTATTGGGTGTTTCGTTGAACCACTACACGAGTTTGAAAAAGGTATCCAACATCGGTCCTAAAATGACCACCTCAATTTCAGTGTCACGTTGCTGCTGATCGTTTGTCAATGAAACATCAAACGAAGAAGTTACGACAGAATTTAAGTTTTACCAACAAAATTTTTAAAATAATAATATTTTAATATTATTATTGATATTTTGTTTTAAAACCACTAGGCATCAACCATAGATCTACACCCGTAGATCCCATATTTACACATGTCATCTCCCAGATTCCACCTCTGTCTGCCTTGGTATACCATCACGGGCTCGACCGATGCTGCATCACACTATCCCAGGTTTGACTGTCGCTACGCCGCTCGATGAACATGTCACCCACAGACCACCCTCTTCGCTATGTGCGATCGGTCAGGTGTAGGGGTGGCTGATGCCCTCTCCTCCATCGACCGATAACCCCTACTCAATCCAAAATTAATTCTACTAGGATCTGCTACCCCTTTACATAGACGATTATTGATTGTCCGACCATAATTTTCACGA